>CM063600.1:12694893-12710977 GCA_032356905.1 Salix exigua
TCAAATATATTTTTTGGGATTCGAGAAAAACCAAAATTATATTTTTTTAAGCTCAAGTTATCGCGTAAAACCATGGTTATTTTGAGTTTTTACAAGAGATAGACACTTTGACTCAAACTTGAAACTTGTTGTGAAGATCTCAAGTTTTTTGTCATCATATCATGTTTATTGTGCAAATTTCAAGTTTTTTATTATCACTTCACATCTATTATGCACAAGTCAAATATCTCTCAAAACATATGAAGTTATAATAACAAGAAAGTCCATCATAATCATGAAGATTAGCAGTGATACATCCACTATTGTGTTATGTAATATGAAACAAATAAAAATTATTAATCTATAAATAAAATAAAAATATTTTTTTATCAAAAAAATAGCAAATATTTATAGCATTTCAAATCCAATATGCACATGACTCCCTCCCTACCTTATCAATTTCATTAAGACCACTCTTCTGCATCCCTTTTTTTTTTAACCATCATTATGAATAGCATTGGTTAAACAACCACGATCTCCGATAACTATTAATTACAAATTATACCATTCCACCGCCGTAACTTTTCAAAACTATAATACCATTTTCTAATAACTTTTGGTAGTTTTTCAAGAAAAGAAATAAGGATTTTTTTATTTACAGACAGAGAAATCCCAGACTTTGAAACTCGATCGAGAGAGAGACAGAGAGAGGCCATGGTGGATAAGACATGTATACGTCAACATGCGTGCAGCCTACTGCATGCTGTCCGTGCATCCACAGTTTTGCCTATGTAATATTCTGACACGTGATAATAGCTAGGCCTGTCAAAACTCAAAAGTAATATAATTAATTATTATTTTCTGGGGATTTTCTTAATCCTCCTTCGGTAATAGCTGGCTTTTACCCCTAATGGTAAGAACCCGATGTAGCCCTCTACTATTCTATTATTAGGATAGGACCCCCACCTTTTTTATTTTCTTTTTTTTTATCACCATCATCGATGCATTGCCTTTCTCATGTCATCATCTCCTCGGATTCCTACAGCCGAAGGGGTTCTCCGGCAGTGCTATTAGTTTTAATACTAGTATATAAAGTAATAAGAAAAAGAAAAAAAATCAGAAATTTCCTAAAATAGGGTTGAAAAAAGAAAAAAATCAACCCCACCCTCTAAATTTTATGGTTGAAAAAAGAAAAAAATCAACCCCACCCTCTAAATTTTATTTAAGTGTAGCTATTTATTTTTTTATTTTATTTCATAAAATAACATTAGATGCTGTGTTTAATTTTTCCAGTTGAAAGAGAACGAGAAAGTCCTCACCCGTGAACTTACAGTAGATCATAAAAAAGTCAATGCTCAACCTCCATGTCAAATGCATTGAACCTCCATGTCAAATGCATTGATTTCACGATCATGTCATGAATTTTTATGACGTTTTTTAAAATATTATTTTATTCTAAAATGTTTTCATTACAATATTATTAATATATTTATTTTTAAAAAATATGATGAGATTAATTAGGTTTTATCTTCATTGATTCAAATCATATCAGCGAAGGGAGCACGTGCTGAATATATTCATTTCAAATTTAACCGAGCACGTGCTTTTTATATATCGTGATGATTGAGAAAAGAGTCTAGCTGGAAACCACAAGAAAAAAGCCGTCTCAGTTAAGTAACTGTTTAGAATTATTGATTTTGAAAATATTTTTTTTATTTAAAATATATTAAAATATTGTTGTTGTTTATCTTAAAAATTATTTTCAACATCAATATATAAAATATCTAAAATATATTTTTTTAATTTAAAATAAAAAAATTAAATTATTTCTAAAATATAGTACTAAACATGTATTAAATGTGACAAACTCATTTAACAGACTGAGCTGTCAGTGCAATTAATGTTGTGGAATTAAGGTGGTCCATTGATCATGACTACAACCGCTATGGTAGTTCCTCATAATGTCTTTGGAAAATATTTTGATTTTTTTATATATATATTTTTTAAATTATTTTTTTTGATATTTTTATTTTTATGTGTTGATGTTAAAAATGATTTTTAAGAAATAAAAAAAATATTATTATGGTATATTTTTAAATAAAAAACACTTTAAAAAATAATTGTAACAACATTACCAAATAGTCACTATTTAGTGCCCGTTTGACATTGCGATTCCACTGGCTTTTGACCTTAATTTGAAAAATAAATTATTTTTTATTTATTTTAAATGAATATATTTTTGTGTGTTTCATATCATTTTGATGTGCTGATTTCAAAAATAATTTTTAAAAAATAAAAAAAAACATTATTTTGATTTATTTCAGCACGATATGCACTTTAAAAAGCCATTGAAATTACACTCTCAAATAGACAATGTCCGTTTGGCATTGCAATCAGACCCACATTTACATATAATCAAATTGGATTCAGTTTTGGTTTCGGAGGTTTGTGACATGGATTTCACGTCCAATTTTCCTTCAAACGCGGTGCAAAAAAAAAGAGTAGATATTTGCTGCTTTTCTTGTTGGCTACAATCCGCTTTTTTCAAAATATAACAAAATGACATAAAAATCACAAAGAAAGAACTACCCACTTGCAAATGGTGCCTCTATTGCAGCAGTAGAAGACAAATCATCTCCATTGCCACACCAGAGGAAGAAACAAGAGTACAATCAGAGATAAGGGAGGTAAAGGAAGGAGCATAAACAATGGGTTACGCTTTATGTCCCATGGTTGATACTTTTTTGGCCTTGTTTTCTTGTGATGTGCTTCTTCTGTGGCCTTGAAGAACCAATGCCTACAGGACAGTTTTGAACTCGCCATTGACAGGCTTATAGATGGGTTTTGGGGTTATTGCTTGATTTTATTTATTTATTAACTCTCAAACCACACAAATATCCTTCTTGGTTACGGCTTGATATAAGTTTTTAGATTTTTAATTATTTTAACATTAAATAATATAAAAATCTAAAAACTTAATTAAAATATAAATAAATATATTAAAATACATCATAATAAATAAATATTATATATATATATATATGTGTGTGTGTATAAATGTGTGTGTATATGTATACGACCTTTAAAATAATTTAAAGTTAAAGTAATTTCATAGGTTAAAAAAAATATAAAAATCTTGTTATCCAAACATCCAAAACTATTTTTTTTTCAATCTCCAATTCAACTATAATTTTAACCAAACACTTTACAACTTATTTTAAACCGCAATAAAAACACATTTTATGAAACTATTTTTTTTCAACACTAACCACAAAAACAAATACAATATCATGCACACTATTAATTTTCTCTGGCGAACAGCCCATCCCTGGTTCAAGAATGTTTATGATTCCGCTAACCTTTTTTTTTAAAAAATAAATAATTATACTAAATATTAATATGAAGGATGCATATATAAAGTGAGAAAACAATATGCAATTTACACCAGTCACCACAAAACGCCAGCTTGATGAAACAGCGACTGGCTGGCTGGAAAGTTTTCACCCACGAAAATAAATTTGAAAAAAGAGGAATGAACGTACTCCTCCTAGATATTTTGAAAACAAAAAATATCTCTTGCCACCTGGGAAGGTCTCATTGGACTGTCAGAGATGCCGCTAACAAGGTACAGTGAAGTGAACATGAATTTCTGGATATCTGTGATGCTCTCTTTTTTCATGCATGGTTAAAGCGACACCGGTTCTGTCTGTTCCATCATGGCATCAGAGGGACTCCTTTGTCATCTTCCTTAACCTTTTTGAAATTAAAGCTATCCATTAAAAAATAATCCGGTTTGTATTAAATATTATTTTTCACTCAGAACAATATATATATTTTTATTTATTAAAAATTTATTTTTAATACTATCCCATCACGTAAAACTATAATACGATTTATATTTTATTTGAATATTGATTTAAAAATATTTGATTGATTTCAAAATGTATTGGTTTTGTTTTTATGTCTTTTATTGAAGACTTGATTACAAAAAAAGTATATTTTGTATATTTTAAAAAAATCATAACCACAAAAGCTAAGCATGGTATTAAACACATTAAAAATGTCAACTAAACTATTCGACTACAGATTAAGAAATGTAGAATCATTGGTGGTAGACAGAAAGAAGCTCCATCATGGTAGAAAAAAAAGAAGATGATGATGGGAAATTATTGTTCCACAATCATTCAAAGCCATCATGGAATAAAGGAAAGGAGTAGAAATAAACTTGAATATTATACTCCACGTTCAGCCTTATTCCATACCATAAACTTCTATTTACCTGGATGACATTTTTGTTGTTTTTAAAAATATTTTTTTTTAAAAAATATATTAAAATTATATATTTTTGTTTTTAATTATTATTTTTGATATCAGTATATTAAAATAATTTTAAAAATCGAAATTTTTAATTTAATTTTTTTTCAAAACTATTTTGAAACACTCTCTTAAACACCCTCTAAATAATAAATGATGGTGAGTTGATAATATGATCGAAAGTAGAAGTTTATATAATCGATAATTTTAGATCATAGCATTATTTTACCCCCTTTTAATAAATATTTTTATACTCCTTGCACCCTATAGTGGCACACTATATTATAAAAGAAATTCTCCATAATTAGGCACATATTTCGAAGGTCGTGGAGAAGAAAACGACTTCTATTTTCCTCTGGAATTGAAAGGAGATAGGGCGCTTTACAGTGCCTCTTGGCTGGCCATGGCATCATCAAAGTGCACACGAAAAACAAAGAAAATAAAGGGACCCGCCTCCCCAAACTTGTAAAATAATAAAGTGAAGAAGCCGTTGATCTAAACCGGCATGTGAGAAAGTTTTCTTTTAAAATAATATTTTTTTAAAATTTGATTTTCATATAAACATATAAAAAAATTAAAAATATCATAAGATTAATTTAAATTTGTATTTAAAAAAACACAACTGGACTTTCTTTTTAAAAATTAATAAACAAGAAAACATTTAAAATGGATCATCATTTTAAAACATGTTAAAGTGATATTTTCATACTAACTACTGTATATTAAGATCATGTTCATTTAAAGACAAACCAATCATATATAAACTAAAAACAATGTAAGAAATAAATTCTTATAATATAATATTAAAAAATATGATTATTGAAAACAATTCTCAAACTACAAGTTCCTAGTTTTCAAACGCCATCAAATAGTTATGACGTGTCAGCCCCACAGAGCGAGTAGATGTAGTAACCCACCCACGAAGGTGTTGTTAGTGCTGTGTGGGAGTTTTGTCTGAAAGAGAGATCAAATGCACTGAGAGGAAAAGAGGGAAAGTTTTTGTTTTTTTTAAAAGAAACTCCTTGCCTGCAGTGACAACTGGACAGGACAATGAAACAGCTGTGTTGTACCACGTGGCAGTAATCTATTGGCTTGGATCTGCAGCTAATCCTTTTGAGCAGAAGACAACTTCCCTCACACAGAGAGACCAGCTTTAATCCAGCTAAGCAAAGCAACACAGTAACGGCTACATTTTTTAATTTTCAGATTTTTTGGGAGTTTTTGTCACATTCTTCTGCCGACGTGGAAAATGACATGGATTGGGTTAAAACCTATCTGAAAACCCGAATTCAACCCAACTGAATGATAAATTCACCACCGTAACCCTGTTTGACATTGTTTCAAAAGCTTTTTAAAAAAATGTTTTTTTTTTGTAAATTAAATATTTTGTGTTTTTTGTATTATTTCTATGTGTTCATGTTAAAATATTTTTAAGAAACAAATAACAAAGAAATCTTAATTAAATTTAATGTTTGCTTGGAGAATCAAGAATTGATTTTCAAGCTGAAATTAATTTCTGAAAATGATGAAAATAATTAAATAAAAGGCTAGCCTTGTATAATAGAAAAATATTATTAAAACTATTTTTAAAGAATATTCATGTTTTTATTATTTTTAAGAGATATTTAAAATGAATAGAATGAAGATGATGTCGTAATATATAAAATAAAATAATTTATATATTTTTTAAATATTGAAATTTAATTTAATTTCAATGAAAAATTGTTGCCAACATTTTTTTTTAAAGTATCATCCCTGGTTATCGTGGTATAAATTGTGCTGACATGGTATAAAATTGGATGACGTGTCCAATGGTACAGTCAAATTAAATCGTTCATTTTTTAAAATCATTTAAATGGGGTCTTGTAGAGGAAGCCACTAGAGGGGAGTGTTGAGGCGCTATAAAGAGGCTCTCTGCTTTGGTTCTGAAGCATCACTCTACACTCTCTCTAAAGCTTCTCTCTCATTTCAATGGCTGTTTCGGCGTTTAAAATGCTGGGTTTCTTTATTGGTTTCTTTTTAATGGAGGGTTTGGTTAGTTCAGCCAAGTTTGATGAGCTCTTTCAACCAAGTTGGGCTCAAGATCACTTTGCTTATGAAGGAGAGCTTCTTAGGCTCAAACTTGATAGCTATTCTGGTAAGTAAACGTTGTTTTCCTTGCAAGGACCGAAACTTCATAGTTTTGTTCGTGCAAAGTTTGAAACTTCAAACTAGTCCAGCTAGGCTCATTGATGGCTGGGTTTTTGTGCTTCTTAAGCCGTTTATGTGTAAAGAAGATAATGTTTCTGGCTTCAAATGTCCCGCTGCTTCTGTTTATAAACAACAGTTTTCTTGCAATGTTTCATGTTTCTAGTGAATACATTTTAGCCACAATTGTGTGTTTCTTGTGTTTGGTTTCTCTGAGTTATAGTCTTGTTGGTATTGATGGACTAGTGGGAATTATTTTATCTTTTCAGGTGCTGGATTTCAATCTAAAAGCAAGTATATGTTTGGGAAAGTCACAGTACAAATTAAGCTTGTAGAGGGTGACTCTGCCGGAACTGTTACTGCTTTCTATGTAAGTATATTCAATCGAAGCTAAAAAGTTTTTACCCGGCATCCCAGGTGCAATAATAGAATTGATTTATGCTTAGCTGGATTACACCAAGATCATCATGACCTTCGATTGTCCCCATCAAATAATATTTCACCCTATTCATGCAATTCATTCAAGAAAAATGTAGTGAGCTGCAAACAATTTTTAATCTTGGATTTATTTGCTCTGATGAGTAGTACTGAATCACAAGTAATAGCATCTACCCTCTAATTAAATCTCCTGAGTTTCTTGCAGGTCCATATTTATCGTGCATTTATTAGCTTTTAGTCCCCACAAATTTTTTACTAGCAAGTTAGTAAAGTCAAAAACATTACTGTTTTCAATGTAAACAGTGTGCACCAATTTCATTTAATTTTGTTTATCCTGACACTTTTTATTTGTGGGCTTTCTCTAAAGTTTTGATCTTTTGATGAAACAGATGTCATCTGAAGGTACAAATCACAATGAGTTTGATTTTGAGTTCCTGGGCAACACCACAGGTGAACCATACTTGGTTCAAACCAATGTGTATGTTAATGGTGTGGGTAATAGAGAACAACGATTGAGCCTTTGGTTTGACCCTACTAAGGACTTCCACTCTTACTCCATCTTTTGGAACCAGCGCCAAGTCGTGTAAGCCCCACAACTTTCTCACAAAAGATGCTTTCTTTCGATTCATGTTGGCTACTCATTCACAAACATGCTTAACTTGCTCATCAATATGTGCATGCATGCCATTGACATAGGATCTGCGCATAAATTAGGTGGGGAGCTGCTTTATAATTTCACAAGCATGCTAGCAAAGGCTGTTGCCATGGCTCTGAAAAAGCTAGCAATAGTATGTCACTGGGCATGCATCAGGGCCCCGGAGCTGAAAATCGTGTTGTTCAGTTCTGTATGTCTTCCTCTTAGGTCATCCCCGAGGAGCATGAAAATCATGTGTGAGGAGTGGATGTCACTGGTCTCATTTTAGAACAAATTACACAAAAAACCAAACCCATAAAAGGCACTGAAATCTTGGAATATACATGCCAAAAGGGCAAATGATGGGTCCCATACGATTAACAGAGATACAGACAGATTTTGCATACTTACTGTATTGGTGTTTTCCGTACGTAGAATACGATTGGTGCTTGTTGGATTTTTCTACCTGCCTAGCTGTATGATGATGCCTGCTATTCTGTCATTTAATTGGTAGCTCCTGTATTATATATATGTTTTCTGATAGCGCTATTCTGTTATTTATCCACGTTGATGGATATGATAATGTGAATTAACTTTTGTTTGGTTGCTTCAAATAATTCACTCACCATGGCCAGAACATTTGGAAAGGAATGTGACAAATTTGATTTATGAGCTCTAAGATCTGCTCTACATGTTTCTTTGTGTTCAGTTTTCTAGTGGACGATACCCCAATTAGACTTCACACCAACATGGAAAACAAAGGGATTCCCTTTCCGAGGGACCAAGCCATGGGAGTATACAGCTCCATATGGAATGCAGATGATTGGGCCACACAGGGTGGCCGTGTCAAGACTGACTGGAGCCACGCGCCCTTCGTCGCCTCCTACAAAGGGTTTGAAATCAATGCATGTGAGTGTCCGGCTTCGATTGCAGCAGATGATAACGCGAAGAAATGTAGCAGTAGTGGTGAGAAGAGGTACTGGTGGGATGAGCCAACATTGTCTGAGCTCAATGTGCACCAGAGCCATGAGCTTAAGTGGGTCAAGGCTAACCACATGATATATGACTACTGCAGCGACACTGCTAGGTTCCCAGCCACGCCTCTCGAGTGTCTGCACCATCGCCACTAGTGTGTCATTGAAGGTTCATGGTCACGGAGGAAAAGGGAGGGTTTGGGGGTACTGTAAAAAAGGAAAAAGGGGGGGAAGTATGGAATCGAAATCGTCAACATGTACTCCATGTTTTATGTTTTGTTCATCTAGTCTTCGTTCAGGTTGTAAGATAGTATGGAAGGTTAATATGATTTGTTTTTTTTTTTTTTTCTGTTGTTACCACCAATGGCCTCCTCCCTTAGCGAAATGTTTGCTCATGGATCACGTTGCCTTTTTTTTTTTTAATCGAGTATCAAGCCTGCATTTGTCGCACTTTTATCCTGATTAATTCTATATAAATCCTAAATTACACGACTATTTACTAATAATTCTAAGAGTTATGAGATCTTAAGAGTTAGGAGACTTCAATTAATAAATTTTAGGAATTTTCAATAATCATAATAGTTATGAAACTTGAAATAATGAATTTTAGACAGCAATTTTAGAGTTGAAATACTGTAGTCGTAGGGCTGTCAAGTTGCCACATAGGCACATACCCCCATATAATTCAAATGGGTCCGACAATAGGGTAAATGGATGTCCCAATTGGGGACCATTGAGATTAGAAATAAATGTATGTTTATGCAAGCAATGGGGCTCGAGGGCCACGGCATCACAGGCGGCCTGAAGAGAAACAAAAGAAATGGTTGGCATTGTGGACCCGAAACCCTTGATGAAGATGCCACTTTTAAGTGGTGTCTTTCAGTGGCCTGCGAGGATGATGATATATATATATCTGTGTGGCCAAGAATGAGAATACTGCTTATCGCCATGGTTATAAATTAAGGGCAAAACCACGGGTGTGATGTGATTCACAGAAAACGACAGCAGGTGGGGTTTCATGGAGCGTTGAGGCAGACGACTGTCTGCAGCTCCAATTTCAGAATCAAATTGAACTTAACGCAAACGTTTCTTTGTTATGCAATGAGAAATCATTGATGCAAGCAAGCGGTGAATATTGCGTTTCAAGCCAAAAACATTTAAGAGTATATTTGATTTTTTGGTTGAGATTTAAAAAAAAAATTATGAAAAATATTTTTAGGAGCGATTCATAACTGAAATTGAAGTGTTTGGTTAAAACTATGGTTGAATTTAAGATTTATTGAAAAACAGTTTCGCGTGTTTGGTTATCATATTTTTTATATTGCTGTCAACTTGTTTAATGGGTGGTGTTGTTTAGCATACTTGTATTTTTTAAAATATTTTTTAAAAAATTAGTACTTTTAAGAAACAAGCAAGCGGTGAATATGGCGTTTCAAGCCAAAAGCATTAAGAAACAAACATGCTTTTTGACTTGAAACGCAGTGAATTACGTAGAGAAGCCGGCACTGCACAGCAGGAGGAGGCGAAATGCGAGACAAAGAATTAGATTTGTGACAGCACCTTGAGATTTTGGAGCCATGCAAACTTTCTTGTTTTCTTGTCGACTCTTCATCATATATACGCTATCCTCTAGCCATGAGTGAGTGGGGTGAGACCTTGGCCGAAAGCAATTAAATAAACAGAACGACTGTGTATTGTCAAACACACGTTTCAAGGTTAACTCGTGTTGACTTTCTGAGTTATTATTATAGGTCATTTTAATCCACAGTTCTTTATTTCTTTTTTCAAAATTAAAAATCAAAATAATAAGAATTAGAGTTCAAATACTAATAGCAAAGATGATTAAACTATAATTTCTAGGGGAGAAGAGCAAAGGAAATAATAATAATAATAATAATAATAATAAAAGACGGTGTGAAAGATAAATAAAATACATAAGTTTAAGAAAAGTTGCTTTGAATAATATTTTGATTTCATTGTATTTCTTATTTTTTTATATGTATTTAAATAATAAATCTTCCTTGGTTGATATTGTAACAACAAAAGAAACAATTGTGAAAAATACAAAAATACATTCCAACTCTAATTTATTTTTTTTGTTTATTGTGATGTTTTGATTGTTTCACCGTATTTTTAAAATAATAAAAAATATATCCAACTAATTTTATAACCGTCAATAATAGAAAGTGTTAGGTTCTTACATGGAAAGCTACGTGCTTCAGTGTTTTTCATTCGTGTTCTAGCTTCTGTTAATTGAATCACGAGAGACAGATGCCACCGATAATTCTCTTACTCCGATGAATATGCGAAAACTATGCAGTAATGAATTCATAACATTATTACAATGATGATGATGATGGAGATAGATAACACCATATAGCTCCCGTGGACCCATAAATTTGATGATCCATCAAGGTTTCTGGGGTCGTAATTTCTTCTTGAGCTTTGAATTTCCCTTCCTGCATGGGACGGCAACCTGCTTTAAGAATCTGCCTTTCCTGTGCCAGTAATGTCAAGGCACCAAGAGCGAGAGGGAGGTGACGAATATCCACGCCAGTAGATGGCATCTGGGCCATCTTAAATGTTGTCTGGCAAAAATAATGCTAGAGAGAGAGAGAGAGAGAGAGGGGTCAATTTTCAGAATCAAATGATTAACTCAGGGGGCCATTTGGTATGCAAAGGAATAGAGAGGTCGAAGTGAGTTGTGCTGTGGAGTAAAGTATATTCGAGGCAAGCAGTACCTACAAGCATTGGCTTGTTTGCTGGTATCATTTGCCCGTCAGTCCAATCTATCCTGCAGAGATCATGCGTGCTTCATCACATCAAGCATGGCTACCGACGCATCCTCAGGCCCGAGGAGCACTCTCATCATCTTGACATCATAGTTCTTCGACCCCTCGGATCTAATCTAGCCCGACTCCAGAGTAACGGGTTACCCGAATCCATTTCATTTGACCAAAAACATGATGTTATTTTGATGTATTTCGACACTAAAATCACTTTGAAAAGACAATAATTCTCTCAAACACCCACTTCATTTAAATTATGATACGAGTTAATAGGTCAGCATGTTTATATGTCAGGTAGATAGATTGCGGGATCTAATAATCCAATCCAAAACCAGGGTTCTAGGTTAGCTAAATCATCTTCCAGTCGGCAAACCAATCTAATTTATTCCATTTTCTAATAAATAGTTGCATGCTAGGATATGTTAATCTTTCAATCATGGCTAAAGTATATGACTAAAATTCAAGATTTGCAATCTTTTTCAAGAACAAACACACACAGTGAAAAGATGATAAGGTGTTATCAAGCTCAATTGGTTGTGAATCGATGAGATTACATGTTATCTAACAATAATTTACAGCAAAAAAACTATATCAACCTTCGTCAATCTAAAGATTGAAATGACCTGATGTGATCGGTTTGTGACAACGTAACTATAAATGTTTGGAATCACTTTGCACCGCTACTGGTTTTTGGGTCAAAGGGAATTCTCAAACTGTGCACCATGACTATGATAGGAAAAGAATCACGACACAATGATGCAATTTCCAATAGTTTTCTCATGATTTAAACACCTTTAATCGATCGATTGAAGATTAATGTCCAAAAACAAAAACAAGTAATGCATCAACATCAAGATAAAACATCGTGGATTTTTATGAAATAAAGTTGAGTTATCGATGGGTGTGGAAATCGATTAGGTGGGTGTTTAATATTATTTTAAAAGTGTTTTTGAAAAATAATATTTTTATTTTTTATTTTAAATTATTTTTATGGATTGATATTAATAATAATTTTTTAAAAATAAAAAAAAAATTATTTAGATATATTTCTGAATAAAAAAATAATCTTAACCCTATTACTCTCCATCATTGCATTAAAAAAATGGCAAAGGACATGAACAATTTGGAGCCACCTAGGAAAGGCCGTGAATTGCATAGGGTGTTTATGTGCTTGATATGATTTTGGTAAAAATAAAATAAATAGGGCTCTCTTTGCTCATTAGCATTCTTTTTTAATATTAGCAATATAGCATAGTTTATTCATATTCCAATTTTAAAAAACAAAATATTTTTTTAGAGGGGTGAGAAACTGAACTCAAATACACACCAAATTTTTTATTAGAACATTACTAATATCATATAAAAATATCAATAAGCTCAACGACATCAAGAATAATAAACTTAATAAGCCATATTTACTAACAAAGTTAATTGATCAAACCAACATCTTTAAGAGACAAGTGTGATATACTCGAGTAATTATTGAAAATATTTTTTTATGTTGTGTTTGTTTTATTTTATTGAGATTTTTCAATGATACAATAATTAAAGTTTCAGCGTGTTTTCATGATCTATATTTCTCTCTCTTCATGTTTTTTTCATGGGCATTGTTTTATTTTCTTAAATGTAGCTATCATGAATAGTAAACACTATGTTATTTTGCTATTTTTCAAGACTATTATTTTGCTCATAGTAATCATGATGAAAGCAAGTTCTTGTTGATCTTGATCAATATATAATATATATGTTAGATAATAATATAAATTATATTATAGGGCTTCACTTATAATCTTAAACTTTTAGATAAAATGATTCTTTAACATGGTATCAGAGTCTTGTTGATCCAGAGATCACGTAATTTAAATTTCACCACCCCATTCTATTTGATAAAAACTAAGTACAAGAAAATATGGCACGTGCAAGTTTTAAGTCCAAAGGGCTTTCACTTGAGGATGTGTGTTAGAGAATAATATAAATCATATTAAGGAGTCTCACTCAAGCTTAAGTTTTTAGGTAAGATGGTTCCTTAACAATGTAGAGGAGACGATATACAATCATTAGGAAAAAAACTTTAAAACCCAATTCATCATGTTTTTTATTATAACCAAAATGTCTGAGTTTATATAATTAATTAATTTCTAGATTCATTAAATATTATATAAATCCAATAAGCAAATAAAACACCGAACGTATATAATGGGAGTTGAACGGGTGGTGCAGAGGACTTGACATGTATACCATCTTCCTCTGCAGCCCCGTTGGCAGTGGTCTTTGTACGACAGCCACTGTGCCAGCGGTTCAAACCGGCATGTATAGAATTATTGAGTTTTCTTATCTTCTCCTTAACTGGAATGGCTTGATTACGATCATGTTTTTGATCTTGTATCAAGGCTTCATGGAAGAACCCCAACAAAATCTTAGAACCAGGCATAATTTTCTGCAGGGTGCTAAACCTCCTCAGAACACGAATGGAAGCTCAGCAAAATCTTGCCCGATACTGCTATCTTTCCTATTACATTGTATATATACAAAAACAGACTAAGCTATCTTGTTGATTTGCTGCTCATTCCACGGTTGTCAATATAATCTCGGTTGGTGCTTTGTTATTTCAATTGGAATAAAATATTTCGGTTTGGAGCATTTCATTTGTCTTTGTTTTAGGGTTATACTGTTTATGTGTGTGTGTATATATATATATATATATAATTATATTAATTCAAAAATTTTTAGTTCAAATCCAAATAAAAATTATTTAGAATTGTGCAATTTAATTTAAAAAACACAATAAAATGATATTTTTGAACAAAATTATGAACATGTATAATATTATAAGAATATCATTATCAATCTCGCAAGATCATTACATTCAGGCTAAGTAATTATCTCGTTTGGGAAAGACTGCACTGCCAACTCCAGCTCCAACGACAAAGTTCTCCTCGGAAAATCGGTAACCTTAAGAAGCAATTATACCAGCATGTATCGATAATAGTCAAATGAAGATGGTGAGATTCGAACTCATGATCACTAGTTCAACATAATTTTAATATCATATAAAAAATCATCTCACCTAAGAACTTAAACTATTAGATGAGTTTATAAAATATAATTTATATTAAAAAAGAATTTGAGAGTCCTTAAACTTGGACCTCAACTTTTCAACAGCAAGAAGTTACCGGCCGGATTTGGAATTGTCTTCCCTAGGTCGTCTATCAATTCAAAAACAAAAGAGAAAAATCCAGGTGCGCAGGCCTAGCTTTTCTGGGCCAAGGCCCACTATAGACGAGGCTATCCTTCCATATGCTTCAACCAGAAGGGAGTTTTAGGAAAGAACAGTCATCAATTGTAATGAAGACCGAAATATAAAACATTTAAGGCAACTGAAATATCCAGCCCTTGAAACAAGAGCTTCAGCAATTAAATCAACCCTTTATTTATTTTATATTTAATTTTACAGTAAGAAATATAATCTCAATTAAAATACCTTCTAATCATAAAAAAAAACCTAAATTCTTCTCCGAAACTAGGATGGTAGAAAAATTTGGATTATTTTTTTATTTTCTTTTTTATTGAGAGTAGATCTTACAGAATCAACTTGTTTTTCTACTTTTATTTGAACTATTTAAAATAAAAAAATTAAATAGAAATTAAAAACAATATTATAAAAGCATTAGATGACAAATGATTAATTATTTAAGGAAACAAGATCTCTACCTCAAACTTACAAATTTATTTTCTTGGGCAAACGACCCAGTTGTACGAGAAAAACAAGTTAAAGAACGCATTGTTTGATACCATCAATCTATTTTATTTTATTTTTACTTAAAACATCTAGAAAATATTATAGACAACTTGATATATTCATTCATGCTCTCAAAAAACATCTTAAAAATTAAAATCAATTTGAAAAAAAAAATTAGCGATCTCAAATATATTTTTCTAGGCAATTTCAAGGTGAGAAACACAGAATACTAACTGTTTTGATGATCACAATCGGTGCAATCAAAACTTTATCTCTTTAGCGTATTATAATTTAAAAAGTATAAAAAATACTATATATATATATATATATTTGATTTGATATTTTTTTCTCTTCTTTCCCAACTTTCAATCCCGCTATTCCCCCATAGTTTAGTTTAATACAAGGGCCAGAAAAAATTACAATGTTTAAGGACTGAAATGAAATTTGACAAAAAACAGTTGCGCTGACATCAACTTGCGCAGGAGGAGAGAGATATGGGGAGGGGAATTACAAATGATCAGTGACACGTCTGCGGGCACCTTATTGTCACACACGCTACACCATGTAGAAGAGAACATGCCTAAAAATCATTGTAGACGCGATTGAGTATTTTTGGACACTAAGCTGCACACGCGCTATCAGAAAGACGCGTGGGAGCGGAAACGGACGGCGCATATGGAGACGCGCCAACAGTACATCTCTGAAAAAAAATAAAAAATTGGCTAACTACCGGATTGCCCCTCCCTGCATGCGACGCTTGTTTTTTGTCATTTCCGAGGGACAAAATGGTTATTGCACTATGCAAGTAATTATTAAAAAATAAACAAACTAGCCGGACAAACCGGGCAGGACGAAAATGTTCAATTAATATTGAGCCATTGAAACCGGTGGAGTTTTTATATATTTCAAGAGATTTTTTTGTTAATCCCAAAAAAAGAAAACAAGCGATGCACCGAAGAACCATCCAGTCTACGGTAGGAATGAGTCTTGACTCATGACCCACAGAGACGGACCTCTTTTAGTTTTTTTT
>CM063600.1:13364276-13380048 GCA_032356905.1 Salix exigua
GATTATACCCATTTAAATGTGGCTAGTCGAGTCAGGATCACTTTGTCCGAAAATCCAAGGCTAACACCCTCACTAAAAACCAAGTTCAATCATGTTTGATGAAAAAGTGTATTACCCATAATATTGAAGTCTAATAGCAACTAAAAAGGTATTGAATAAAAAGAATGGTAGAAATCTAAGGCTAATACTCATTTAAATGGGGCTAGTCGAGTCAGGATATTTTTGCCCGAAAATCCAAGGCTAACCACCACCCAAAAACCAAGTTCAATCATGCTTGGGGAAAAGTCTATTGCCCATAAAATTGAAGTCTAATACAAACTAAAAAGGGCTTGGATATGAACAATGGTAGAAATATTAGGCTAATACTCATTTAAATGGGGCTCGTGGAGGCAGGATTAATTTGTCCGAAAATCCAAGGCTAACACCCCCTCCAAAAACAAAGTTCAATTATGCTTGGGGGAAAAGTTTATTACCTATAAAATTGAAGTATAATACCAACTAAAGGGATTGGATATGAACAAATTTAGAAAATTAAGGCTTATACCCATTTAAATGGGGCTAGTCGAGTCAAGATCAATTTGTCTGAAAATACAAGATTAACACCCACCCAAAAACCAAGTTCAATCATTCTTTGGGGAAAAATCTATTACCCATAAACTTGAAGGCTAATACCAACTAAAAAGGTATTGTATATGAACAAGGATAGAAATATAAGGCTTATACCCATTTAAATGGAGCTAGTCGAGCGAGGATCAATTTGTCCGAAAATCAAAGGCTAACATCCACCCAAAAACCAAGTTCAATCATGCTTGGAGGAAAAGCCTTTTACCCATAAAATTGAAGTCTAATACCAACTAAAACGGGCTTGGATATGAACCAGGTTACAAATCTAAGGCTAATACGCATTTAAATGGTGCTAATCGACTCAGGATCAATTAGTCTGAAAATCCAATGCTAACACCCACCCAAAAACAAAGATCAATCATGCTTGGGGGAAAGGTCTATTACCCATAAAATTGATGTCTAATACGAACTAAAAATGACTTGGATATGAACAAGGTTAGAAATATAAGGCTTATACCCAATTAAATGGGGCTAGTTCGAGTCATGATCAATTTTTCTAAAAATCCAAGGCTAACACCCACGCAAAAACAAAGTTCAATCATGCTTGGTGGAAAAGTCTATTACCCATAAAATTGAAGTCTAATACCAATTAAAAATGGATTGGATATGAACGCGGTAAGAAATATAAGGCTTATACGCATTTAAATGGGATTAGTCGAATCAGGATCAATTTGTCCGAAAATCCAAGGCTAAAACCTACCAAAAAACCAAGTTCAATCATGCTTGGGGGAAAAGTCTATTACCAATAAAATTAAACTCTAATACCAACTAAAAAGGACTTGGATATGAACACGGTTAGAAATATAAGGCTTATACGTATTTATATGAGGCTTGTCGAGTCAGGATCAATTTGTCCGAAAATCCAAGGGTAACACCCTCTCCAAAAACAAAGTTCAATCATGTTTAGGGGAAAAGTTTATTTCCCATAAAATTAAAGTCTAATAGCAATTAAAAAGGGCTTGGATATGAACAAGGTTAGAAATATAAGGCTTATACCTATTTAAATGGGGCTAGTCGAGTCAGGATCAATTTGTCCGAAAATTCAAGGCTAACACCCACCCAAAAACCAAATTCAATCATGCTTGGGGGAAAAGTCTATTACCCATAAATTTGAAGTGTAATACCAACTAAAAAAGGCTTGGATATGAACAAGGTTAGAAATATAAGGCTTATACCCATTTAAATGGGGCTAGTCGAGTCAGGATCAATTTCTCTGAAAATCCAAGGCTAACACCCACCCAAAAACCAAGTTTCATCATGCTTGGGAGAAATGTCTATTACCCATAAAATGGAAGTCTAATACCAACTAAAAAGGGCTTGGATATGAACAAGGTTAGAAATCTAAGGCTTATACTCATTTAAATTGGGCTAGTCGAGTCAGGATCAATTTATTCGAAAATCCAAAGCTAAAACCCCCTCTAAAAACCAAGTTCAATCATGTTACAGGGAGAAGTGTATTATCCATAAAATTAAAGTCTAATAACAACTAAAAAGAACTTGGATATGAAAAAGATTAGAAATCTAAGTCTAATACGCATTTAAATGGGGCTAGTTGACTCAGGATCAATTTGTCCGAAAATTCAAGGCTAATACCCAACCAAAAACAAAGTTCAATCATACTTGGTGGAAAAATCTATTGCCCATAAAATTGAAGTTTAATACCAACTAAAAAGGGTTTGGATATGAACAAGGTTAGAAATATAAAGTTTATACCCATTTAAATGGAGATAATCGAGACCATGTACTAACCCCAATCACTTATAGATCTAGTGAGCCACTAGATCTACTATTTTTATATCCAGCAAAGAGTTGAGTCCATTCGCCTGTCACTTATGGATCTAGTGAGCCACTATATCAGTTAAGAGTTAAATCCATTCGTCTGTCTGTCAATCTAACTAGCTACGAAACCCATTATCCTCGCACCCTGCTAGACATTAAGCTCAAACTCTTCTGGTTATAAGAATATAAGACTTCATGACTTTATCATGGATCGAAGATATTTTTCTTTATTAAGTTAGAGATATCCTAATTCTTTGACTGATCATAGAATATTTTTCTATATAATCAATAGGGATATCTTGTATCTCTAATGATTTAAAAGATATTTTTTATTTAACAAGTCAAGAGTATTTTGAACATGTTGTCTAGCACATGTTGCAATCTTGCAAAATCATATCAAATATTATGATCCAAATCTTATCCCTAACAGTGAAAGATGATCAGATTTTACACATTATCTCATTATCATGTTAGCTTATGTTGTCCTCTCAGATCTCTCTCTCTCTCTCTGTCTGTCTTCCTCTCCAGTTTAGAGTATTTTTTGTCAGAAAATAATATAAATCATATTTTAAGGCCTCATCTAACAACTTAAGTTTTTAGATGAGATGATTCATTAACATGATATTAGAGTCTTGTTGACTCAACGGTCACGAGTTCGAATATCTCCACCCTCGTTTTATTTGATAAAAATCAAGTACAAGGTAGAGTAGGTATGTATATAAGTTTCAAACCTAAAGAGTTTTCACTTGAGGGGATGCGTTAGAGAATAATATAAATCATATTCTGAGACCTCCCTCACCTAATAACTTATATTTTTAGGTGAGATAGTTACTTAATATTTTTATATCTAGAAAACTAATCTCTCTCTAAACTAATAAGAAAACGGTAATGAACTAGATTTTAACAACTTATATTCAAGACTAAAAAAATGATAATTACTTGATTTGTTTATCGAACTTGCCATAAGTGGACCTGACACATGCATTAGCTTTACTTTACATGATCAGGCTAACAAGCAAGGGAGCTAAGGAAGATGTGATCTTTGTCAGCAGTTTTAAAGTGAGGATGACATGTCGTTTTCTCTACCTTTTGCCTTATTCATGCACAAGACTTTTGCTTTTCTGCCTACCTTTTATTGTTGTGGAACATTAAAGGGACGAGTCAAGCTGATGATGAGCCTTGTCAATCTTTTTTTACCCATTGGCTTAATTAGTTCTTTAACTATTTCTCTTGTTTATTTAATTATTTTAATATACGGATGTGATATATATATATATATATATATATATTATTTTGATATATTTTTAAATGAAAAATAATTTAATATATTGGTAATAACAAACTTCATACACTGTCTATTTTTGATTGAATTTTTTGATCAACTTTGACTCTTGGTTGCTCTCTTTAATTTATAGCTAGTATCATAATATTCAAATAACTAGTCTATGAGCTCAAACCTAGACCAACTATATTGTCCAACTAAACTATACAAGATTTTGAATTTGTGTCAGACTTCTTAATTCCATTCCATTCCAGCCGGAATGGATGAAATGTTCCGTGCTATTAAAAAAATCGAGACAAAATAAAATCGTTTTCATCTCGATTTTAATTCCGGCTCGTTCTAAAAATTCCGGCGGCCGTGTCATTCAGGCTCAAAATCATAATATTTCTTTTATTTTAGAACATTTTACTATCATAATATTTTGAAATTCTAGAGATGATTCTAATTTTGAGATTATGCTTATTTGACTTTGTGTTTGTATTTTATAGTTTAAAGTTAATTTATCTTGAATTTAGATTATACTTGTTAAATTAATATTTTAATTTTTTTCATATATATAATTAATTATATATGAACAATACAATTTCGAAATGACACGCCAAAATGCTCTGAAACCGAAATGTTCTATTCCAATAAAAAACCGGAACAATATTGGCAACATTAATTTGAATATCCTTACATGCCTACAGGAGGGGAAGGGGCGTAAGGGAAAAAATGAATTATATTAATGTGATGTGAAGTGTTTTTTTAAAATATATTAAAAAGATTTCTTTATTTAAACCAATACATTAAAACCATAAATCTAATATTTTGAAAAGCGTCTTTGATATTAAAGGTTTAACCCAAAATAAAAATTGTTTTACTTTTAAGGAAAAGGTTAACACTCATTCTAGACTAATGGCCCATCACTTGTATATATAAATTCGACAATTTAATCATTTAGTACGTAGCTAAGTGGTACAAGTTCAGAGTTAAGAGATTTATTTTTTCTTGTCTCATATTTGAACCATGTAGTTGCTAATGAGATAATTACTGAAGATTTATATGATTATTAGTTTCAAGACCCGTGATATTAGTTAAAATTCACTTATGTTGACTCAGACGTCCACATTAATAAAAAAAAATTATAATTGCTAAAGGTTTACATGATCATTAATTTCAAGACTCGTAAAATTAGTCGGAGTTCGTACAAGTTGTCTCCAACATCCATATTAATTAAAAAAACAAGTTTATAAATGGCTGAAAGTAGCGAGTTGCCTTGATGTATGCGAGATAGCCAAGAAATCAGAATACATCGTTGTGAAAGGCATGCCCAGCCAGCCTAATACACTAAAGTACACGAATCTTCTAAAGATTGTAGTTGAAAATTGCCGAAAGATTTATAACTCTTCTTCACCTAATAAACTAAAAGTGTATTAATTTCAGCCTTTCTAAGATAATATATATTTTAATTATTACAAACTGTACATTTATACATTAAAGCTGCCAGCCACAGCATTACTTATCCTCTAATTCTTTCTCATCGTCATTATTATAATTTTCTGTGATAATATATTTCAATATATATATATATATATATTATGCTTTTAATGAAGTATTTTTTAATATATCCAAGTGGGTGTATACAGTTATCTTTGTCAAAACTAATAAAAATAAAAATAAAAATAAAGCTAAGAAAAAGAAAAAAGAAAATGAGAATGTTGTGCACTCAGATTCTGCCAGTCCCCATAATGCAAGAAAGCAACAACACAACGATCTAGCGTGTGATCTGTCTCCTGAACCCTGCCGAGACTTTAATGTTTTTTTCTTCACAAAACCAGAGAAGAAGAGATTGCATCAAACACGAAAAATAGAATTTTCACGTCGAGAATTTAATGCCATTAACCCTCTGACTGGTCCTTTCAAGCAGCCCTTCCATTATGACCTTCTTCTTGTAGCAGTACTGATCTTTGTTCTCTTCTTTCTCCGGCAACCACAAGCTTCTGATAACATTCCGGGGCCGGCAAGGGTTGTGCTGTTTTCGAGGCAGAAAATATAACCAGATTATGGTGAAAAATATTGCGCATAGCTTACCCCATAAAACTGTCACTGCAATAAGGACTAGATATATGCTTGACTTGTCCATGATTTTTGCCTTGAATTCAAGTTCTTGATTTGGTTTTCTCGAGTTCTTTATCCTGGACAGTTTTGTTGATTCTGATATCGAACCCGAACAAGATGTTGCTTCGTTAGCTTGATGAGTTTCGATCAATACCTTATTGACCGAGTTGGTTTTGTCATCCAAATATTTTTTGCTATCCATTGATGAACTACGCTTTGATCCAATATTCGAGTCTTGACATGGATTACCTTTTCCATCTCGAACTCTCTTGGACTGAAAATCAATAAAACTAAACATATGAGCATGCATCACAGAAAAGAAATCCTTGAAAAAATAACTGTAATTTGTTTAAAACAATCAATTCTAAGAACTTAAGCTTGAAAGCTATGCTCATGAAGAAAAACCTTAGAAAGACTTCAATTCCTGAGCAATCATTAATTGTTCGAAATTAAGACAACATGAAAATAAGAACCTCGTTGGATACTGACCAGTAAGGTCTCGAAGAAAACGGTCTTGATCACACGAGATAAGTTTTTCTTTGAAGAATGAAGAACCAATGAATTCTCCGACGAGGAAATCATTTCTGTATCATAATTATCATCTGAAAGCAAAGACGAATTTGGAACCAGACGCTTCATATGATCCATTTTCTTCTTTTCCCTGGCAATATGCTTCACAGCCTGGCGTGCTGAGTGATCACCCACACCAACCTTGGAGCAATCAAGCACTAGCTGATCCATATCAACAACTGGCTTAAAACACAGCAAGAACTTGTTTCTTGAAACGTCCTTCATAATTATTGTTGTTTGTAACATGAAAGACTTGACGATCATAAATGAAGTTGCTGATAATTACTAGCAGAATCTAGTATGTGGTTAATGTATTTGCTTGCAAATATTTCATTGTGTTTCTGGTTTGAATGTGGGCAAGAACAATAAATGAAACAAAAGATAGCTCGTGTTCTGTTTTGGTAGTGGGGTTCTTACTCGGAATCAGCACAAGGTCGGCATGAATGCGGTCCAATTCAGTACTAGTAGATGATTAAATAGTTCGGATTTTTAGCTTTTATCCGAAGGTAAATTGTGCGTGTCTTATTCACGTTATTATTCACGGTTTTTAATTTCAAGAAAAAAAAAATTTAATATTTTCCTCGATAATTGTAGGCATGGGATCTTTGAATTATTCACCTTGTATGTAAATTGAGATACTAATTCCAAGATTCGAATTAAAAAAAGAAACATATTGAAGGAAGTGAACCTACTTGACCATGATAAGAAATTAGGCTAAACGCAGTGTATGCATGAGATTGATGTCCTTCGAATTGGATGAAATGATTTATATGAATTAAATGGCCCCTGTAATTTTTAAAAATTGATTAAGTGTTGATCATATTGCAATTTTCATCAATCTTTTTTTTATGCTAGGAAACTTCATTCCTAAAAGATATATTTTATGAGTTCAGATGAACGAGTAAAATCTTAGTTGTTTGAAACTCTTACAAGAAATGCACATCTAAACATGCTACGTAGATCGCTAATCTTTTTTTACTACAGCTCATTGGAGACATCATTCATCTTACATTATTTACTTTTCTATTTTTTTTAAATATAAAAGAAAAATAAAAAAAGAACATAAAATAAATGAAAAGGGCTGATTAATTAGTTCAAAACTAATTTGATGTTGGCGTTCTAATGGATAGGAAAGGTTATGGTGACTTGAAGACAAAAAAAAAGAAAAAGAAAAAAAAAAGTGGATAATTTAGCAAAGAGCGTGGCATATTTTAATATAAGTGAGTGCTGTGCGGATGTTATTATATATGGATTTGATTTTTCTTTTCTCTGTGTGGCTTTGGAGCTGGAAAAGGTGGTCACGATAGGGAGAGTTAGTGCTGCCCGTGATGGACAGGTGTGAAGATCTAATAACTCTTTTATTGTTTATAGTTGGGAAGGGAAGGATGGTTTTATGGTGAAGTTGACAATTTTGGAACTTTATTATAGGTTTTAAGGTAAAAAAAATAATATTATTATTAGTGTTTTTGAGTTGTAAAATAGAGATTACATAAAGACCCATGTTATAAGAAAATATATACTTGAATAGAAAAATAATGATTGGAAATGAGAATAGAAAATGTAGCTATTTAATCAAGATTCACTTTCATTATTCATGTGTTTTTTGTTTCTTTTAACAAAACATGTCCTTTTTTTAATCATAATAATGGTCTTTTAATTAAAAACTTATCATAATTTTAAAAGAGGTTTTGATGAAATCATGGATCATTAATTTTTTTGCACGAATGTAAGAAAAATCAATTATATAGAGATTACACAATAAAAAATATAGATATTTTATTCTTGTTAAATATTGATGAAAAATTATTTAAAAAGATTTTGCATATTAGATATATATAGTTATATAATAAGTAATTGTCAATATTACCACAGAAAATGTAATATTATTTGAAATGATGAATAATTACTTAAATGTTATTTTAATAAATTTAGTTAATAGAATCTTATTACACAATACCGAATAAATAAATAATAAGAGGCCATTTAAAAGAAACGTTATTATACAAAAAGCTAAACCGTGTGGGATTTCTACTGTAGCTATAGACATTGTTCATTGTAGATTGAAACATTGTAATTACTATTATACCTTTTAACTCATAAAATTTAGTTATTGTGTTTGTGGGTATTTATATATTTTTAACGGTAAAACTACTATTTTACCACTGACGGTAAATAATTATTATTATTCTTATTATAATTATTATGATTATGTTAATAATGAAAGAAACAAAAATAAATGAAAGACTAAAAATATCCAAGAAACTTTAACAAAAGATAAAAAGATAAAAAAAAATTATCATTGCTATTACTGGAAAAAAAAAATTATCAAATTATCAGGAGGGAAAAATAACAACAAAAGAGTAAGAATGAAAAATAATTCAATCATGATTATTATTATTATTATTATTATTATCATTATTATTATTATTATTATTATTATTATTATTATTATGTTAATAATGAAAGAAACAAAAATAAATGAAAGGCTCAAAATTTCCTACAAACTTTAACAAAAGATTAAAAAAAAAACTATTATTGTTATTACTGTCAAAACCATAAAAATTATCAAATTATCCTGAGGGAAAAAAACATTAAAAAAAGAGTAAGCAAGAAAAAAAAATCTTCTTCTTATTCTTCTTCTTTATTATTATTATTATTATTATTATTATTATGTTAAAAAAGAAAGAAACAAAAATAAATGAAAGACTAAAAATATTTTAACAAAAGCTAAAAAAAAAAAGAAAACAAAAACAAAAATTTATTATTGCTATTACTGGCAAAAAAAACAAATATTATAAAATTATCAGGAGAAAAAAACCAAACAGAAGAGTAAGAACAAAAAATAATTAAATTATTATTATTATTCTTATTATTATTATCATTATTATTATTATCATCATTATGATTATTATTATTGTGTTAAATACATTTATATATACATGGACAAAAGTAGGGATTATTCTAGAAATATAAAAAAATAAAAGTATAAGGGCTGAAATGAAAATCAAATATAAAGGGATTAAATTTTTAAACATTGTCAAAGAATAAAAGAAATCAAATGAATTAATATAAAAAAAAGAATAAGGATTGAAATGAAAAATGACATATATAAAAATCATTCTAATTGAAGGAGAAAATTAAAAAAAAATTACTTGGAGGACCAAAAATAAATCATGACAATTGCTGTCATTTGAGAGAAAAATTAGAAGAAGAGGGACTTAAATCAAACTTTGCATATATTAGCAATTTCAATTAAAGGACCAAATCAAAGAAATCAAAACATCCGTACCGGAATAATTGAAGGAATAAAAACATAAATACAAAATCAAAACTATAAGGACTGAAATAAAACTTTCTTATATAATCAGTTTTAATTGAAGGGCACAATTGAAAATCATAAAACTTTAATTTGAATAAATCAGTCATAAAAACGAAATCAAAACCGCAGGGACCAAACTGAACTTCACACCAACATTAGGGATTGGAGCCGAATTTGGACGCGGAAGGAGAGAGAAAGGCGACGTCGGAGAGAAAACCATCCGTCGCGGCCAAGCAACGCGCCAGTTGTCCCCCTGGCTAATGCCCCAAAGCACCCTGTCCCCACTGGTATTTACGAAAATACCGGGGGGAAAAGACGCCGAAGTCCCTGTTTACTGTGCAAAGTTTTGTCGTTTTCGGGGGGCTTTTTCCGCCAGTGCACTGTGTAAAAAAATATGAAAAACCGACGGAGCCCTTGTGTCCTGTGCGCTATTTTGTCGTTTACGGGGGTCAGATGTGTCAATCCACCATGCACATTGCGGTTATTAAAAAACAAAGTCAAAAACCAAAAATACCCCCATAAAATATACACACAACGCCGGAGCACCAAGGTGAATGTCGTCTGTGCACTGCCACAATCCACAGTGGATTGTGAGACAGTACACAGTGTTTTGAATAGTAATTTTCCCACGCCTATTGTATATTTGGTAATTTGAAACAATGAATAATTACTTAAATGTTATTTCAATATTACCACAAATTTCAGTGTAATAACTATTTATCCATGAATCATACAAAAACTAAACTCTGCCAACAGGGACATTATTGGTTTTTCCTTAACCAATGATCAACACAAATACTATCATGATTGGTTGTTGAATTTTGTTCACACGAAAGTTCTCTCTCTTTTTCTTTGATGATTCTCTCTCTTTCCATAACAATCAAAAAATAAAATATAAAATGAAATTTGCATTTTATTTTCAATGACTTACGTCTTTTCATAAAAGGATTAAAATATATAAATAAAATCCAATGTCTAAAGTGTAAGAACAATTCAGGTGCTGGAATGAAAAAAGCATTATGAACAGTAACATGAATCATTTAATAAGAACATCACACATTTTAATTATCTTATTAATAAAAACATTAAAAGATTTCGGTGTTGTAACATTATATATCTGAACAATAAACTAGTTGCCCCAAATCTTTCACTGTTTTCGGCCCTTTTGAGAGAATATATATATATATATTGGCGAAGGGATATATATTATCTTGGTATTTTTTTGACAAAAATGATCCATATTTTATGTATTTATACTTTTAGATTTTATTTTTATTTTTTTCATTTTATTTTTTGTACTTATTGTTCTGAAATTTTTATTTATATCGGTTACATTGTATTTTATTTTAAAAAAATTTATTATTATTTCCGGTCCCGGAAAACATTGTAGCAATCTACAGTGTTTTTTCCTGCGCCATGATAATATATATATATATATATATATATATATATAGTGTTTTTGTTCTTTTTGGACAAAAATGATCCATATTTTATGTATCTGTGTTTGTAGATTTTGTTTTTATTTTTTTATTTTATTTTTTGTACAGATCATTCTAAAATTTTAATTTATGTCAGTTACATTAAATTTTATTTTGAAAATTTTTATTGTTATTTTCTGGTCTCAAAAAACACTGTAGCAATCTACAATGTTTTTCCTGCGTCATGATAAAATGATATATATATATATATATATATATATATATATATATATATATATATACAATAAAACACGTCCCGGTTTTACTGTGCTAATCCACAGTAACACCTACTATTAATATATATTTTCGTGAAAGACAAACGGTTGTTGAAGTAGCCGAGATGGTCTAAAGAGCGTCAGATTAAGGTCCCCTCCGAGGGCATGGGTTCGAATCCCACTCTCAACACATTTTTTTTAGCGAATCCACATTAAAATTAGATTTAATATATATTTTCGAGAAAGATGAACGAATGTTGAGGTGGTCGAGCGGATCTATGAGGCGGTAGACTAAAATTTCGTTCGATAGGTTGGGGGGTTCAAGTCCCACTCTTGATAGGTTTCTATTTTAATTAAAAATATGATTTTTTTTAATGATGATGATAATTTTCTTGTTTTTTTTAATGATGATGATAATTTTATGTTGGTTATTTCGTTGAAACCTATTAAACAAATAAATTTATATCAATTTAAAATTCATATATTTTATAGAATACCTACACTTCACAGGATTTTTGCACAAATTTATTATTTAACCAAAAATATATTATAAAAAAAATTAATATTTTTTGTGTTGAAAAACAAATATGGTACCGCCCGCGACGAGACCCAGGGCATTGGCGTGTGTGTATATATATATATAGTTGACCCAAATCTTTCACTGTTTTCGGCCCTTTTGAGAGAATATATATATATATTCTCTCAAGCTTATCTTCTTCCCCTACTTTAGCTACCTCAACTCTTTTTTTTTTTCCATTCAATTCCTTCACCTTTTTTTTTGGGTTACTTTTGCTTTTCTTATAAAAAAATCTTAATTCTTCTCCATTTTTTTATTATATTCTTTTAATTTTTATTTAATAAATATAGTGTAATTTTGGATGCTCTATAAAACATGAGAGCATATTTTGAATAATTAAAATACAAGGCAACGCAATAATAGATAAATATTAAAAAATAATAAAAACAAAGCTTAATTGAAGAGCTTCGTATGGAATAAAAAAAAATCTATATGTCGGTTGAGATTGGGTAGCCTTTAAAGTATCCAGTGACTCCTCCAGCTCAGGATCTGAGGTTTTCTATGGGCTGGGCTATTCTGGAGGATCTATGGTCTGGGCTATTCTGGAGGCTCTATGGGCCTAATAAATCCTTCTATTTCACGGCATCCCTTAAACATGGTAAGTTTTTGCTTGGTTGATGGTGAAATGATGCTTCTGCAAGTCAAGATAGCTTGGCAGATAAGTTGAAGTGACTGATGCTTCCTTTATTTATAATCAAAATGTCATTTCAAAACCGTAATTAAGACGAGATTTTTTAAGAGAACCCCACGTCAACTAAAGACACCCACAAACGTTCTTTCAAACCAAAACGATGAGGAAGATCGAATCGTTTGAATGTTTGTTAGATTCTTAAAATCATGATTTTAACACGAAATGAAAAGGATTTCTGAAACTCGGATCATAAAATCAGATCGTAAAATTGTACCTAAATTTATCTGTATAAAAATCGTAAAATTGTGTAAACAGAAAAATCATAAAATCATAAGTAAAATATTTCTGAATACAATATATTATAGTTATGGACATAGAACTTCATTAGTTAAAGTTCATTCATGATTTAAAATAATTTTAAAATACATTACAAAATAATTATGTACATAAAATTTCATATGAACTTTGTCATGAATTTTAGTTATATCAGGTCAATTTGTCGTTTCAATATTTTTCTATAAAGATGTTGTCTTCTAGTATTCTTTAGTCAAATTATGTTTTTTTGTTGTTTCAAATTGTTTTTAAACTGACTAAATTAATTAGTTACACTAAAATAATATATATATATATATATATATATAAGCGTGTGACCAAGCTGATTCTTTAAAAATAAAATAAGGGTTAGTAATTAACCGAATGGTTAACCAGTAATTCATTGTTTTGATTTTTTTTATTTAAATTTGATTGTGATTGTAATCATATTTAAAACTTTGACCATAAGATGCGGGAGGAGAGGGCAAGGACTCTGCGTGCGCCAAGGAAGATGAAGGAGGGACCGTAAGCTTGTTGTGTTCGTGTCCAAGCCTTTTCAGTTACAGTGGTCTCTGCAAATCTACTCGTCGCCGTCCGTGATTGTATTCTTCCCAGTATTTTTTTTCCTCTGGTTTTCTCCTGTGTACGTGATTTTTCTGGTTTTTCTCTCCCCTGTTACGCAAAATTTCTGGTCTTTTTCTCCTTTTTCTGGTTTTTCTCTCCCCTGTTACGCAACATTTGGTAACAATATTATTAATAACATTATCTATGATCTAGTTGTAGAGATATAATTCATATACCAAATGCAGTTGCAAGTTTCTGATCCATAATCAATCGAAAAACAATAGGGTTTTGGATCGAAACAAAATTACACGTCTTCCTTTTTCATCATAGCTTATTTCTATTTATATTTTTTTAAAATATGATTTTTATATTTTTTTAAAATATGATTTTTATATTTTTTTTAAAATAAAATCAGACTAGGCCTGACCCAAATAAATGGTCTAGCCAAGCCAAGGTCTCCCAAAAGACCCAACTATACTGGATTTAGGCTGGGTCAAGAGGAGGTCCATCCCAAGTCCAACTTTAATACATGCATTGAGTGAAATGGTGTGTTGTATTGTTCACGTCTTCTCAAAACATGAACAGTACAACGCTACTATTCATGTGAATTAATTCACTTGAATTGTAGTGTCTGATCGACCACGACGAGAGCTTCAACGACCAATGCTAATGGGTAGAGGAGACCGAGGTGATTCTTCATATGATGGTGATGTCGAAAATCATGGCCGGTAGAGGCGTCGAAAGCCTGTTGTCGTCGTCGCTGCTTCGACACTAGGGCATCTTGCTCTCGCTGAAGGTGGTCATGGAGGAGCTTATGGAGTGAAGGAGAAGTTACCAGTGATAAGGGGGATGATGATGGTGTCTCTTGGAGCTACCCCCGAATATGGAGAGAGAGAGAGACACTGTTGTATAAAGAGAGAAACCGTCATCTTGGAGACAGAGAGAGCTGCAACTGTGGAGAGAGAGACCGCCAGTTGCTTCCCACCATGATGTTGTTTCAAGCTGCTAACCAAGACCTTCAAATCCATGAAACGTGAAAAAAAAACAATCATGATCACATGAAAAGCTTTATTTTCAGCTTGTCGTGAACCACGATTTCATTTGTTTGTTTGTGGGTCTGATGATGAAATTAATCTGCATTTCCTCTGTTACCAAACACCATAAAACTGTTTTTGCTCCAACCTTCATTTCGACCACAATGCCAAACGCTTTCACGAAGAGAGATCTGTTAAGGAACCATCTCACCTAAAAGCTTAAGCTTGTAAGTGAGACCCTATAATATGATTTATATCATTCTCTAACACAACCCTTCAAGTGAAAGCCCTTTGGACTTGAAACTTGTACAAACCCACATCACCTTGTGCTTGGGTTTTTTTCCTTAAAATAGAATGGCGGTGGTGAGATTCGAACTCGTGATTGCTTGGTCAACAAAGCTCTAATACCATGTTAAGGAACCATCTCACCTAAAAGTTTAAGGTTGTAAGTGAGACCCTATAATATGATTTATATTATTCTCTAATAAGATCTACTTCGAGCCTTAAAAGAACCGACGAATAAAAAATCTAACCTGGAAAAATAATAAGACAACAATGTAGTTTGTCTTAGGTAGGTGTACTGGGGGTGATGTATTTTTTCATTGCACAACAAGTCTCTTTACCTGGATTCTCGCATGGCATTAGAAGCTGCATGGGATTCCAAAGCAGATTGCGAGAGCGATGCTACAGATTCATTTCTTGTTAAGCCAATGCAAGGAGAGGCTTGAGCGTGTGAGATTGGAATGACTTTGGACCCCATGATCATTGTCTGATATAAGATTAAAATCGCACCTGACGCTTCAGCTCAAGCAGCTAAGCTACTCTGGCAGCAATCAGAAGGTTCAATATTTTTCTGCTACAATATTTGTTTGTTTGTTTCTGGGTGGTGGTAGAGAAAATTTCTCTAAAACACCAAACTAATTGTCACAATGATTTGGACCCGGAACTCAAAAAAATTAATAAATGAATGAATCACTTGTGATTCAAAAGAGAAGGAAATAATACGTCCAATTCACCTGGTAGGGTATGCCAATGCTCTTATTCCAGGCTTCAAGCAATGACGGTTGAGAGAGCTTTTGACTTACAAGTATACCTTTTTCCTTTTCCAAACATAAAATGAGATAGTTCTTCTGCCAATAGGATAAACAGTACGAGAAATAAAAGTTTAGGTAAGAACATGTGGACGAGTGTTGTGTTAGAATTTCAGTTGTGCGCGCGAGTCTGCAGTCCCCAATTTCGGTCTTTGAGGTCCGACCTAACAGACTTTCAAACGAGGGTTTTTTCCAT
>CM063600.1:13380548-13420217 GCA_032356905.1 Salix exigua
GTTATTTTTTTTTTTGAATGGGTAATCCAAACCTGCTGGGCCTGAATAATCTCATAGCCCAACTGCACCGCGACAATCCGGATGAATCATTTAATTCATGGGCTTCACTCAAATCTGCTGGCCCAAAGAAATTGTATGCACCTGGTGGGATTCGAACCTGAGACGTGGAAGAAGCACACTCCCCCGTCCCAGGCCTCCTACCGCCAGGCCAACCCCCTTGGGTTTTTATTTTTGTGACACATTTTCTTACAGTTTTCGTGAAACCTTACACTCCCCAGGCTTTGTTCACCGTGGGATTTAGGAACACCTTTTCATTTCGTGCTCTCTTATTTTCCCCCTCCATCAATGCCTTAACAAAGTGAACGTCTGTTTAAGGACAACTGGATCTTAGTTTAAAATCAATGGGGTATCCAAAATTCTTTTCATCACATGATTTTCCTTATTTAGAGCTTAAATTTCTATAGATGATGACAATGGAAACTGCACCATATCTTAAGCTCATTGTCTCCTTTTGTGGGCATGAACAGTTCCATTCAGTTTAAATAAGCACATAGTTTTTTTTATGCAATGGTATTGTTCGTTCCCCCCCTATCACTCCCGTCATCTGTTTTTGCAGAAAAACCAAGACGACTTCCCGGTGTAACTTTTGTTAAATTACTAGGAGGTAACTTGATTACAGCTCCGACTATATTATGCTCAAGTGCTCTTTGAAATATGAAAATGAATTTTGTTTTTAAGCTTGTTCTTTGTCCAAGATATACGCTCATAATGGCATGTTTATAATCACAGAAGATGAATCTGCCTTTGATGTACTATTCTGTATAGCCTTCGAGATGATGGATGCTCAGTGGCTTGCTATGCGCGCTTCTTACATGGAGTTCAATGTATACCCTCTTCTTACATTATTTTCGACACTGTGAATCAATAAATTTTCCATTTGCCTACATACGCTGTGTCAGTTTACATGCCTCTGATATAGAGGCGCCATGGTGACTTCTGCTTAATATGTCTCTTCATTCCTGCAGGAGGTTTTACAAGTAACACGGACACAATTGGAGAGGGAACTATCTTTGGAAGATGTTCATCGAATAAAAGACTTACCAGCATACAACCTTTTGTATCAATAGCATTTTATAGTCAGGTCCTCTTAAAATGCCTTAGTACTTGCTAGGTCCAGTAGAATATTTCGGAGAACCCAAAGGCTTAGATATAAATTCATGTGTCGAAATGCTGCACTGTAGAAGCCATTTTTGAAGATGTTATAGCTAAGCTTTATGTAACCATCTGATGAGCTAACATTAACTAGTGTCAACGTAGGCGGACTGCTGCTAATTCCTAACAGACATTGTTCTTCTATGTTTATTAACATTTATGGCTTCCAGCAGTCGACTAATGACAAGCAATGCTGTATCCAGGATGGGTTTTATTTCTTTTCCATTTTTCGATTTCGTTGACTCAGCCAGGAATTATGGAAGATTTGATATGCATATAATATTAGCCCTTGGCTGTGTCCAACTATGGTCTAACTGCTGCTTCCTTTACTAATAAAGGCTATGGTTGTAGGAACAACATGCCTTGGGGATGTTGGCACTCTAGAGAGGGTTGATACCTTTCAATAGAAAGTTTGATGAAAGCTTCCATCATCATTTGGATTTAACTAGCTAAATGGCTTCAAGGACAAAACCTTCTGCTTTTTAGTTTTGGTTAAGTAATTCTACTTTTAATAGACATGAGGTGTTGGGCTACCAAAAGAAGCTATATAGAAGGAGGCGTGACTATAAATAGAAGAAATCAAGCAACCATCGACTTCTTTTAGATGGAAAAATCAATGCGGAGGCTAAAATGCAGAGCATTTAGGTGGTTCTTGCAAAGACATAGTTTAACTACATTTTTGTATTTAACATTAGATTTGACAGAGCAATAAAATTATTGATGGAGCTCCCGTTTGATCCAATGGCTTTCTTTGCGAGTTGTTCAAGTGTTCTTATATTCTCCCTCATTTTCTGACCCCCCTCTTGAGAAAGAATTTTATTCAAGCTACTTACCATTCCATGCTTTGTAAAGACTCCATCCTCAACCTTGAGACCAACCTCCCACACATCCTCGATCATGCATCCATTGAGCCTCTGATCGCCGAAAAATGGCCTGCAAATCATCGGCACGCCTCCGGCTATACTCTCTAGCAGTGAATTCCAGCCGCAATGAGTTACAAACACCCCAACTGCTCCGTGCGCCAAAACTTCCGATTGAGGACTCCATGGTAGCACGAGCCCCTGTGCGGCGGTTCTTTCCAAGAATCCATGGGGCAAGTGTACCTTTGAGTTGTCCTTAAGTGACCAAATAAACGGTATCTCACTTGTTTCCAAGGCCTCGGCTACTGCCACAAGTTCATGTGGTGGTGGTGTTGCGACGGAGCCAAAGCTAACATATGCCACCGAAGCAAGTTTTTGCTTGTCAAGCCATGTTATGCAACCACTTGTGTCTGCCACGGGAGGTTGTGCTGAAATCAAATTGGAGGGTCCGATGTTGAGAAATCTCTTGAGTTTAGACTTCAAGCCCTCTGTTATGTCAGGGTCTAGCTCTTCAAATGAGTTTATGAAGACTGCAGCTGCTCGCGGTAAGGCTTTTCCCATTTTATGCAGCATGATTGAAAATAATGATTCCGTGTTTCCAAACAGCACTCCTTCCGGCAAATCACAGGTTCGGATTTTGGACATTCCTTGAATTAAACTTAATGTTTCATCTTCACGCCCCACCATACCTAGATTTACACAAAGAAATCGTAATCTCTCCCAGGAAATTGAGATCAATATTAATTATCCCTTTACATTTGTACTTATTTCCAATGTTCTTGATTTGGCTCCAATGGAGGCAACTGGCACTATTTTAAAATTCCATATAGGTTGACTCATGATCCAAGGGACAAGGATATAGGTCATGTATTGGAGAGAAATCATCATGAACAAGAACAAGTGCTATGAACAAAATTACTTGTTTCGATACTTCTAATATTATATTAAAGAATCATTTGAATTATAAAGATTAAACTGTTTGGGAGAACTGAAATGTGATTATGTATTAATCTAACAAATTGTATTTATTATTATTACGGGACTGTACCTCCAGCTCCAAAAGTCTCCCTGATGAGATCAGCGTAAACATAAGCAGCGAGTGAGTTAGGTCCTGCGGTCCAAAAGGGCAGCCAAACCACCCCGATCTCCTCCGCCATCTCACAAGCGAACCAAAAGAAGGCATCACTGACCAGACAGCTCACTTTCCTCCCTGTCTCCGACACAGCTACCTCCATGGCCTTCTTGAAGCTCTCACGAGCTGACTTCATGAACAGCTCAATGCGCTCCAGGGGATTCCCAGAAAACACGTAGCCCTCAGGGACACCATCCGACACGTCGTATGCTTTGATGTTGGACTGCATAAAATCCATGTTTTGCTTGTTAACGGAGAAGATGGAACTGTTTGATTGTTGGGTGCTGAAGAAGGAGAAGCGTGTGCTTGGAGAGGTAGTGGCTAGGCGGCGGACGACGGCGAGTAATGGAGCGGCGTGGGTGCCGAAAGGAAAGGCAAAGACTGCTACATGACTGGACATTGTGAGGAGTAATTGAGAGGAGAGAGAGAGAGAGATGGAGAGATGGTGTTTCATGATGGGAAAATTAATATTGTTTTATAGATTAAAAATTGGCATAAAATTAAAATTTCCGTACACCGACTATTGTAGTATCTTACCAAGCAGTTGAGAAGAGATCATGAACTTTTGGTGTCAGGCTACAGGTGGTATATAAAAATATAAAATTTTTATTAATTTTATATTTACAGTTATTGGGGGAAGTAGGTAGCCCTCATATTTATTGTTAAAATCACGAGTTCAATCTCAAAATCATCAACTCATCAAATAAAAAAATATTTTGGATCAAATTAAAATTAAAATTGTTCAAAATTATAAAATCATAGCGGTTCAGTTTGATTTTATGATCATAAAATTCATAGCCTGCCCCCTCTCTATTATTTTAAAATAAATAAAAAATAAGTATTTTTTAAATACTAATATAATGATTTAATTGTTATGTATTTTTATTTTTTTAAATCATGTATAAATCTTAATTAATAAAATTTTATGACTATAATTATATTATATTATATTCATACAATTTTAATTATGATTTTATGATTTTTTTATCTATACAATTTTAATTATGATTTTATGATTTTTATACAATAAATTTAAATTACGATTTTAAAATTCCAATTTTTCAGAAATAACTTTTGGTTCTTGTCGAAAATTTTGATCAATTTTTTTATCCATACAATTTATACAATAAATTTATGATGCACATGTCTCCACGTGGATCTTGTCTTCTTAATTGAAACTTATGGTTAAAAACAGTTAATTATGACGGCTGTTAGATTCTTTCATTGGCTTGGCTTGCTCGATTTACAGGTCAAGTCATTGAATGGTAAGATAAACTTGCGGGTTATTAGATGAATTTAGGTTTAACATTTTTATTTTTATTTTTAAAATTTCTAATTTGGTACGGTCAATCTAATAATTTTATGTTAAACCATCCCATCATCGTTCAAGGTTTACCGAGAGAATATTCTAAATAATTTAATGAATTTGAACAGCCAGGCTGAATTTAATAATTATATTAATAATTATAACCTTTCAAATTAAAAAAAAAAATAGACATGTTAGTTTCTAAATAACCGGTTTTTCAACAAAAAAAATCTACTCAAAAGGTATTTTTTTATTTTAAAAAAGTATTTTTGATATAAACATATTAAAATAAACAAAAAACATTAAAAAATTTAATTAAAAATAAAAATAAGCTCCGACCTGCCGGATTCGAACCAGCGACCTAAGGATGGCTACAAGGTTATCACCTACTACAGTCCTCCGCTCTACCAACTGAGCTAAGGTCGTCATCGTGAATGATTAGTTAGGTATGTCCGAAATTGTGGTTGCGGTAATATTAACAAATAACTAAAACAGAATGGTTAAATGAATAGTGAATGAATAATGACTTTTATTGTTCACACACTCACATATTACTATGGACGCGAGCTTTTTTATCCGTGTGTCTCGCGAGTTCGTCCACCCTATTTTTTTTGTTTTTTCCGCCTGTGAACAGTGCATTACCAATTCATGACCCGAAAACGACAAAATAGTGCACAGTTGCAGGGGCTCTCTCGGGTTTTCTCGTTTTTTGGCATAGTGCGCTGACGAAAATGGGCACGAAAAACGACAAAAATTGCTAACAGGAAACAAGGGCAGTGTTGTCCTTTCCCAGCAGGTACTGTCGTAATTATGGGTGGGGACAGGGGCGTATTGGTATTTGACCCATTATTTTATTATATTTTCTCTCTCCTGACGCCCCCAAAGTCAGATCCGGGCCCTGATGTTTGTGTAACGTTTAGTTTGGTCCTTGACGTTTTGATTTCATTGTTATTACTGATTTATTCAAATTAAAGTTTTATTGTTTTCAATTGTGCCCTTCAATTAAAATTGATTATATAAGAAAGTTTTATGTCAGTCCTTATACTTTTGATTTTTTATTTATTTTTTATTCCTTCAATTATTCCGGTACGGAAGTTTTGATTTCTTTGATTTGTTCCTCCAATTGAAATTGGTAATATATACAAATTTTGATTTCGTCCCTGTTCTTCTGATTTTATTATTTCAGTCCCTCCCGCAGTTTGCATTATTTATTTTTGGTCCTCCAAATTGTTTTTTTTAATTTGAACCTTCAATTTGAATTAATTCAATATATGTTATTTTTTTAATATATTCTGTTAATTCTTTTTTTTAATGTTTATAGTTATTTTTTATCAATTTATTTTTTTATTGTTTTTTATACAAATATTTTGCTTCTTTTAATAATTTTCCATGGAAATTTAATTATTTTAATTGTTTTTTTTATTAATATTGCTAATTTTATCCTTCAAATAATATATTCTATTAATTCTTTTTTTAATGTTTAAAACACATTCACAAATTTAATTTTTTTTATTTGTAGAATAATGTCTACTTTTGTCCATGTATATATAAGTGTACTTAACACAATAATAATAATACCAATAATAATAATAATAATAAGAACAACAACAACAACAACAACAATAATAATAACAATTATTTTTGTTAGTAACTCTTTTGTTAATATTTTTTTTTGCTCTTCATAATTTAATAATTTCTATTGTTTTGACAGTAATGGTGTTAATTTTATATATATATATATATATATATATATATATATATATATATATATATATATAGTCTTTCAGCCTAAGAATATATATAGGTAAAAGAAAACATGACCTAGGATTTTTGAATATAAAAAATTAATATAAATATTCTGATATACATTTAATATAGTTATATAATAGTAGATGATTGGCCACACAATTACAAATAACCAATTAAAACACATTCACAAATTTATTTATTTTTTATTTGTCGAATAATGTCTACTTTTGTCCATGTATATATAAGTGTACTTAACACAATAACAATAACAATAACAATAACAATAACAATAACAACAATAATAATAACAATTATTTTAATAATAATAATAATAACAGTAATAATAATAACAATAATAATACCAATAACAACAACAACAACAACAACAATAATAATGATAACAATAATAATAACAACAACAATAATAATGATAACAATTATTTTTGTTAGTAACTCTTTTGTTAATATTTTTTTTGCTCTTCATAATTTAATAATTTCTATTGTTTTGACAATAATGGTGTTAATTTTTTATATATATTTTTAGTCTTTCGCCTAAGAATATATATAGGGAAAAGAAAACATGACCTAGGATTTTTTTTGATATAAAAAAGTAATATAAGTACTCTGAGATACATTTAATATAGTTATATAATAGTAAATGATCGGGCACACAATTACAAATAACCAATTAAAACACATTCACAAATTGATCAATAAGCTACAACAAAAAAATATCACACCAAACAATCAAATAATTCACCATACAAATGGATACAAAAAGTATTTCCATAACCAGTAAACACAACTAAATAAATAAAAATTAGATGATTGGCCATACAATTACAACAAAACCAACCACCAACAAATTCCCAATTGACTACAGCAAACAAAAATCTCTAATCAATATAATCTATTACATTTTTTCGACCAACTAATTATATAATTATCAATCCAATTAAAACACACCAGATAATCAAAACATTGCAATTTTGCAATCTATGAGTTAATTAAACCAACACACAATTCAAATCCAAACTGTGACTAAATTACTCTCCAAGCCAGTAAAACAATATCAACAACCAGCCAGATCAATGCAAACATCAACACATAGATTTCAGCGATTACAATATTGCTATCAACCAGTTAACTGCTTAGTAACTGTTAAAAAATATTTAACCATCAACACATTCAGTTCAAGACAACAAAAAATCATCTTTCATTCATTTTATTGATTACAGATTTACATCAACCAATTAAATAACCATCAAAACAATTAATATATACTAAACAATTAATCAATTATGGTCTTGCAATACTCAAATTACAATTCGTTGATCTTTCATAAATTTTATCGCTTATAATTTTTAAATTTGGAAATTGAATTATTATCTGAATATTTAAGCTTATAACAATAATCAACTAATTCAATACATAAAAAAATAATTATAGCATAATTTAAAATTTACAATTCTCTATTTATCAACTAAAAAATTCTTTACTTACCTCATAAATAATCAGTTTTCTATATATAAAAGTCCGCAGTAATGCGCGAGCTAACCAACTCAGTATATTACTATTTAGAGAAAGCACTGCTTTTGTCGATCACGCCAGTCATCGTGAATGATTAATTAGAGTAGGTTTGAAATTGTGGTTGCGGTAGTTTTTCAAAGTGTTTATTGTATCGAAATACATTAAAATAATTTTTTTTTATTTTTTAAAAATCATTTTTAAAATCAGCACATCAAAATGATCCAAAACACTCAAAGACATATTCATTTAAAATGAAAAAAAAAATCAAATTTCAGCCAAAAATCGGTGGTATCGCAATGCCAAACGTACACATAATATCATAGAAGTATATGTGTGCACAAATAAGTTGTGCTGGTACAACAATTAAGCAAGGATATTTGAAAATGGCATATTTTACTATAATCACTTTCTTGATTTTTTTCTAGGTTTAAATTTAATGTCAATGGAAATACAAAAAGGATAACACCCAAAGAAAAATATGATCGAAATAGAAAAATATATTTTCTATTTTATTTTTAACTAATTTTGAAAGGAAAAAACTAGAAGGCATTGATGTTTTATTGTGTCCCGAAACACGGATCATCGTGAATTTTAACAGATGAAATTACCATACAATCTCTTAGTATGAAAATTTTAAACCTCTGTACCAGGAGTATTTTAAATATATGTGGCATTTATAGAATGTTTTGGAGTGTCTTGATCTTTTCCGTGTTTATTTTTTATTTTATTCCGTCTTTGATTTTTTTATTTATTTTTGGTTCCTTTAATTGTTTTGGTTTGCAAATTTTAATTTATTTTAATTTTATCCTCTAATTGAAAAAAATCTATTTACTAATGTTCATTTCGTTCCATATTTGATATATATCTTGACATATTGTTTGTAAGTACATAAAAGTTGACACCATATTTTCTAGTCAATGTTGGATAGTACAATCATGAACTACTTTCCAAGCAAATTAGGCATCTAATTTAAATTAAATTCAATGTATCACTCAATCATAAGATTTATAGTCCAAAGACGAGTTTTAATACCTTGTTTTCCTAAAAGTAGAGAAAATCAAACAATTTTAATTATAGATTTTATCATCTCAATTTAGTGCTACTATTTTAAATATATTTTACATGGATTTTAACTAAAATAAAATAAAATAGAAGATTTGTGATATAGAATAACAGAAATTATATCTTTCACCTTCACTTACTATCGTAAACTTTTCAATCTATATGTATTTTCATACACGATATCATAACATTGATGACCAAATAATACAAGTTAAAATATCAACACTTTTATTTCGAATGGAAAGAATCAGTGATGAGTTTATTTGAAAAACTTATTCAAGATTGACAATTTGGAAAAAAAGTATATTATTATTATTATTATTATTATTATTATTATTATAAAAATGTCTATTAAAAACGACCATCTAATTGAGACACGAGATTTTAGATTTTTTTGTTTTCAAATCAGACAATCTTTCAATCACCGGTGAATTCTTGATCCTTCAACTCTTATGTTTGACGTTGTGTTTTAAAAATATTTTAAAGAAAAATTAACTTAATTTATTTTTACTTTAAATTCAAATTTTTAGTTATTTTAGAATATTTTCATATGCTGATATGAAAAATATTTTTTAAAAAAACTATTTAAAAAAATATATTTAAAAGAAGAAAAAACATTAATCATACCTTGATCAATTAACACATAACTTTGTGCTGCTAGTGTATTTCTAAAAGTCCATTGATAATTCAACTGCTTGAGGGAAATGAGAAATCACAAATACACAAACACAAAAATAAAAAAATAAAAAAATCAGCTGAGAATTTTAACAAACATATAATTTTGATGTATTTCTAAATAAAAAGTATTATGAAAAACAATAATAACCACCCTCCTAAATATACCCTTAGTTGAGTTAAAAACCAATTTTATAATTTAAATTAGACCAAGTAAAAAAAAAGTCTGTAATTTAACAAATACTTTTGAATATTAGCCACAGCTTCCAACTAAAATAAGATATATAAGAAGCGTTGAGCTATTCTTTGTGAATTAATTATGAATTATCCGGTGATTAGGATTCTCTTGAAAAGCACGTTTGACATTTTAGGAAAAGGAAAGATAAAAAATATATATATATATAATTAATGTGAAATCCGAAGATAAAGTATACATGGAGGTAAGAGATTAAGATGAAACAAAGGAAAATAAAATGATAAGATGATATTATTATATAAGATGATATTATTACATAAAATTTAGGAAAAGCAAAAAAAAAAAAAAAAAAAAAAACGGGCACTATAAATACCCCTCTTTTCAGCCATGTTGAGCTGAAACCAAGTAGAGAGGAGAAGGGAATTTCGAAAATTCATGCTATACAAATCAAGAGCAAACACCCCAAAATTTGTAAACCCATACAAGCCTTGGATTTCTAAAGTGAAAGAGCACAATTTGGTGAAGAAATAACAAGAGAAAGTGAAGAAATTGGAGAAGAAAGGAGGAAGAGTGGCTGGATATTTTGAAGAAGAAGAAGGCTAGGATCTTTCCAAAAATTGTTAGATCCCATCCAAGTAAGGAGTTCTAACTTCAATTTCTAAGAAATTAACTTCAATTTAGAAGTTCTTGATTGTTTTTGAATTGGGAATTAGGGTTTCTAGCACAAAATGTTAGAAAAATGCATAAATGAGTAGTATTTCATGATTCAAGGAAAGACATGGCTGTTATTGATGAGAAATCAAAGATTGAAGATGAATTGGAGATATTTTCTTTTCCTCAAAAACAGGACAGTTTCGTCACCCTATTTCTTAGGGATATTTGGACCTGAAAAACACCTAATTAGCGTATGATCCCTTCATAGAAGTTGTAGATGGGAGTGTTAGCTTTCCAGCAAATCAAACCTCATCTAATTTGGAGTTCTGGAACTCCAGATATGAGTAAAACACTGAGGAGAGGTCAAGCTGTCACATATGTTGACAATTTCGGCCAAGTTGAGAAAATATCAAAGATTTAGCCATGTTAAGGACAGAAAAAAATTGTCCCTTTTCCTTCATAAAGTGTGTATTGATTTTCTGAAAAAAAAAATAATAAAAGAAGAAATCAAAGGGTGATAAGAAATTGAATTCATGATGTTCTATTGGGAATACAAATGAGCTGAAAAATTAAAGGATGATAATGAGGAAAATAAGTGAGAAAGAGAAGAATTGGTAAAAGGGAAAATGAATAATATTACCATTTTTATTGTTGTTGTGGGTGATATAGGGAGTAATATAAATGATTAAATAAATGGTGGGTAATTGTGGTTTCAGGAAGAACCGCGGGTGACGGGCAACAACAACAACAGGGTAACGCAAGTCGAACATTCACAGCAGGTGGGTACTCGATACCTAAATTCTCATTATATAATATTACTTACCTTGTCGGGTATTGAAAAGTAAGATATAATTTTGGTGCTTATTGGGAGGAAAAAGGAACGAGTAAAGGAAAGCTAGCGGATGGAAAGACATATCTATTTATATTTTCATATATATGTGTGTTTGGGTTGTTGTGTGTATATAAAGGAAACAAATTAATTTATAAACTTGATTAACTATTCAATTTTGGAATAGTTAATGATATCGGCAGGTGACGTCGATATCGGCATGATATGTATAAACTTGATTAACTATTCAATATGGGAATAGTTAATGATATCGGCAGGTGGCGTCGATATCGGCATAATGTATAAACTTGATTAACTATTCAATTTTGGAATAGTTAATGATATCGGCAGGTGACGTCGATATCGGCATGATATTTATAAACTTGATTAACTATTCAATTTTGGAATAGTTAATGATGTCGGCAGGTGACGTCGATATCGGCATGATATATATAAATTTGATTAACTATTTGATTTCAGAACAGTTAATGATATCGGCAGGTGATGTCGATATCGGCATGATGTATTAATTTGATTACTTTGGTTTTATTTTAAAATGTATATAGTATTTATATATAATGATAACCATGGCTAGGTTTATGTTAAGATTTTCATGAAATTGATGAGTTGATTCCAGGACGTATAACTAAAGACACTATTAGAGGTCACTAGTGTCGGCTATGGTCTCTTTGAAGTGAAAAAAAAAATGTATAGTAGTCAAAAAGAAATAAATCTTCTTTTGTTAAGACCTTAAAAGAGTGCACATAATGGTGTTTCGAATCTCACGTGATTTAAGCAAATTGATGGATAGATTACTCAAATTCTTCTGAAACTACTGGTATTTACTAAATTGTTTCACTCATATGAAAAATTTATATGTTGCAGGTTCTTCTCACCCTCGTCAAGAATAGATTTTAAGTCTTATTTCCTTTTGTAAGATAGAAACTTAGAAAGTGATGGTGACTTGTTGTAAATTGTATGGAATAGTATAATTGTGAATTTTGTTTCTGTAATATTAAATTGTGTTATGTTCGATGTATATGTATATGTGTGTTTATAGGTGAACTTTCATGTATGAATTGATTGTTTTTCAATTTTTATCTTTTATGTGTGATGTAAGATGGAGTTCTGAAATGAATATGGATTTGAGCATATTCTGAGATGAATCATGTTGTTGATTGTGTTGAAATGTTTGTGTATAATTTGGAATTCTTCCAGGTATAGGGAGACTATGCCGAAATTCTTTTAGAATTGCGAAAAAAAAAATTTCATGCTTTATCCACTCTGTTTAGAAGGGAAAATTGTTGGGTTGTTACGATTGGTATCGAGCATTTGGTTGCAATTTCGAGGATTGAAATGCTAATGTGATTTTGAAAAAAAAAATGTTGCAGGATGGTTCGTTCACGGCGAATCGCAAGGGTTGTTTCACCCTTGTGCAAGAAAGAGAGGATGACTCATTTTCTGAAATGAAACCGAAAGGGATCCATTAATGGATACTACCTCTCGTCAACTGTGGCATCGGCCCATACCGAGGAGGGAAATTCAGGGAGCATCATAATGAACCTTTTACTTCTCGGCAGATGTGTCACCGGCTAAAACACCGAAGTGGTCAAGGATTGGAGGATAGGCCACCGCCAATGACATCAACGGCCGTTCCAAATCCTTATTCGGACCCCATGTTTATTGAGCAATTGGTCAAGGCGAGTAGTATCGTGGATGGTCGCAGGAACATCCCATGCCACTCCCCGGGTAGAAAGAGCAGTCACCCTGGTTCAATGGGTGAAAGACATGCGCGAAATGGGTTGCACGATCTATTCAGGGGAAGAAGACGCCGAAGTAGCAGGGCATTGGCTGAGGAAGGTAGAAAGGGTTATAGATCAGTTGTGCATACCAGAGGAAACCCAGGTGGATTGTGTGACTCAGTTGTTAACAGAGAGTGCTCATTCTTGGTGGGAGACCATAAGAGAAAGAAGAGCAGGTGAAAAATTAAAGTGGATAAACTTTAGAGAAGAATTTGAAGACCGATATTACTCCTGGCAACACCGAAAAGAGAAAGAGCAGGAGTTTTTAGATCTGAAACAGGGGAATATGACTGTCCTGGAGTATGAGAAGAGGTTCCAGGATTTATCTATCTTTGCAACCACTCATCTCCTCACTGAGCATCATCGAGTGGAACGGTTTCGGGATGGACTCAGGCAGGAGTTAAAACTAATTTTGGTGGCTATGCCATTTCGCATGAGTTCGAGAGCTAGTGCGTCTCGCTCAAGGGATAGAGAGGGTAATGAACGATACACCCAGGGCATCAAGTGAGCAGAGTCGATAACGGGATTCAAGAGAAGGGAGTTCACACCCCCAACAGGGAGGAATCTTCCTCTGAAAAAGGGAAAGAGTGGGTCATCATTCAACCCATTACCGAGAAAAGGGGGGAGTTTTGTTCAGGGTGGAAGTTCAGGAGGACTTCGACGGTTTAATCCTGGGGGATCTGTGGGCAGTCAGACGCGTCCAGGGGCAAGTGTTACAGGAGGGTCCCTGGAACAAAGAGGATTTGTATACCCGATATGTATGAGGTGTAATCAAAAACACCCTGGGGATTGTTCAGCTGCATCCGGAAGATGTTATATCTGCAGAGGGGAAGGGCACCGATGGAAGGATTGTCGATGACTTGGGAGAGGTTGTTTCCATTGTGGGGAAATGGGTCATAGAAAAAGGGAATGTCCACAAAGAGTTACTGAAGGAGTACAAAGACAGGGGATGGCTACTCAAAGCCAACAACAGTCAGTAACAGTTGATCGACCTATACGACCCACTCACTCAAGCACAAGTGCCAATAGAGGCCGACCCAGATCGCAAGAGGAAAGGACTCGGGGTAGAGTATACCACATGACCCAGGAAGATGTGGGGACAATGCCGGATGTTGTAGCAGGTATACTACAATTGAGTTTAATACAAGTTCATACTTTAATTGATCCCGGGGCTAGTCATTCTTTTGTGGCCCACCGAATTACTAAAAATTTAACCGTGTTACCAAGTAGATTAGATGTGGGGATGGTGGTTAGTACACCTTTGGGAAAAAATATAAACATTGATGAGGTATACAAGGGAGTGATACTAAACATTGAGGGGTAGAGCTAACGGCGGATCTCATGCCTTTAGCATTGGATGATTTTGACTTAATACTGGGAATGGATTGGTTGAGTAGATATAGGGCACAAGTGGATTGTTTTACAAAGATTGTAAATCTCCAAGATGAGAGTGGGAAAAAGGTAGTATTCAAGGAGAGAGGAAGTTGATTCCAAATTCTATAATTTCGGTCATGACAGCCGGAAAATTGATTAGAAAGGGATGTCCTGCCTGGTTGTCTCATGTGAGAGAATTAAAAAAGGGGAGCATGGAATTAACAAATATTCCTATTGTAAAAGAGTTTCAGACGTGTTTCCAACGAATTACTGGATCGCCTCCAATTAGAGAAGTTGAGGTTTCCATTGAGACTCTTCCAGAGTCAATCCTATAGCACAATCTCCTTATAGGATGGCCCTATAGAACTAGCTGAATTGAAGACTCAACTTCAGGAGTTGTTGGATAAAGGATTCATACTGGTCGAGCAATTCGCCTTCGGGAGCCCCAGTGTTGTTTGTAAAGAAGAAGGATGGTACATTCAGGTTATGTATTGATTACCGTCAACTGAACAAAGTGACAGTAAAGAACAAGTATCCGTTGCCACGGATAGATGACTTGTTTGATCAGTTGAAGGGTGCAACAGTTTTCTCGAAGATAGATCTGAGATCGGGGTACCACCAATTAAGAATCGGAGAACAGGACATACGAAGATCGCTTTTAGAACTCGCTATGGCCATTATGAATTCTTAGTAATGCCCTTTGGGTTAACTAATGCCCCTGCAGTATTCATGGATCTAATGAATCGAGTGTTTCGATTATATTTGGATAAATGTGTGGTCGTGTTTATTGACGATATATTGGTATATTCGAGCTCCTATGAGGAGCACGAGAAGCACTTGAGGAAGGTGTTAGAAATATTGAGAGAAAATAAATTGTATGCAAAACTGGATAAATGTGAGTTCTGGCTTAAAGAGGTGATATTTTTGGGACATGTTATCTCGACTAGGGGAATATGTGTGGATCCAGGAAAGGTAGAGGCAGTTCTAAAGTGGGAGAAGCCTACAAATGTGACTGAAATTCGAAGTTTCTTGGGCCTTGCAGGATATTATAGGAGGTTCATTGAAGGATTTTCCACAATCGCATCGCCTTTGACCAAGTTGACTCGGAAAGAAGTGAGGTTTAATTGGTCAAAGGAATGTGAGGAGAGTTTTCAGGAGTTGAAAAGAAGGCTTACATCAGCTCCTGTCTTGGCTCTTCCTTCTGGAACAGAAGGGTTCATTGTGTATAGTGATGCCTCAAGCAGGGGTTTGGGATGTGTGTTAATGCAGCATGGAAAAGTGATCGCATATGCTTCCAGACAGTTAAAGCCACATGAAGTGAATTATCCGGTCCATGATCTGGAACTTGCAGCAGTGGTATTTGCCTTGCGAGTATGGAGACATTACTTGTATGGAACACAAGTACAAATTTTTACCGACCATAAAAGTTTAAAGTATCTAATGTCGCAAAAAGAATTAAATATGCGGCAGAGGAGGTGGGTGGAATTGATAAAGGACTATGATTGCATAATTGATTACCATCCAGGCAAAGCCAATGTCGTGGCGGATGCATTAAGTCGAAAAGGGAAAGTAGGGACGGGTGATCCAGGAATTTCGAAACAAACAAATGTGATGGAATTAAAAAGGATGGGAATTCAACTTAATATGGGTCCTGAAGGGTCATTACTAGCTCATATGAAGATCAGATCAGTGTTGCGAGATAAAGTTCTAGAAGCTCAGTTAGCAGATGAAGGTTTAGAGAAAATTAAGGAAAAGATAAAGCAAGGCAAGGAGTTGTCTCTACAAATACTGCCAGGAGGGTTGGTTGTGATGGGAAAACGGGTTTATGTGCCTGAGAATAAGACCTTAAAGGGAGAGATATTGAGAGAAGCTCATGAATCTCGGTTTACCACCCATCCTGGGAGTACCAAGATGTATAGAGATCTTAGAGAATACTCATCGGTGGCCAAATATGAAGAAGGAGATAGCGAGAATATGTGTCAAGATGTGGGATATGTCAACGAGTGAAGATAGAACATCAAAGGCCTGGCAGGAGAATTACAACCACTACCAATTCCGGAATGGAAATGGGAAAATATAGCCATGGATTTTGTAACCGGATTGCCAAAGGGGAAAAGGGCAATGATGCTATATGGGTAGTGGTAGATCGACTAACAAAGTCGGTTTTGTTCTGACCCATCAAAATGACAGACCCCATAGACAAGTTGGCCAAAGTATACGTGACTGAAGTGATTAGCTTGCATGGAGTTCCCATCTCACTGGTATCTGATCGAGACCCGAGATTTACTTCAAGGTTATGGCCATGCTTACAATGGGCTTTGGGAACCGAGGTGAATCTGAGCACCGCATTCCACCCCAGCATGGATGGCCAATCTGAAAGAACCATCCAAACACTTGAAGACCTTTTGAGGTCATGTGTATTAGAGTTTGGGGAAATCGGGAAGACTTACTACCACCGGTAGAATTCACGTATAATAATAGTTACCAAGCTTCTATTGGTATGGCTCCATATGAAGCCCTTTATGGGAGAAAATGTCGCACTCGATATGTTGGGATGAAGTTGGAGAAAGGAAACTCCTGGGTCCCGAACTCGCACAAATGACAACGGATAAGGTAAGGGTAATCAGGCAAAGAATGAAGGAAGCTCAAGATAGACGGAAGAGTTATGCAGATAAACGGAGGAGACCCTTGGAATTCCAAATAGGGATAGAGTCTTCTTAAAGGTAGCACCATGGAAGGGCATCATTCGGTTTGGAATGAAAGGAAAGCTTGCTCCGAGGTATATTGGGCCATTTGAGGTGATAGCTAAGGTAGGACCCGTGGCTTATCGCTTGAGTTTACCAGCACACCTAGAGAAGATTCACAATGTATTCCATGTATCACTATTACGGAAAGCAGAAGTGGATCCTTCCCGAGTGTTACCTGCAGTTCCTATTGAAGTAAGAGAAGACTTGACACTCGAGACTAGGCCAGTCAAAATCATGGATCGTAGTGAAAAAACATTGAGAAATAAAAAGGTATCACTTGTTAGAGTATTGTGGAGAAACTCGCAAATCGAGGAAGAAACGTGGGAGAGAGAGTCAGAAATTAAGGAAAAATACCCCTATCTATTCCTTGAGTCAGGTATGTAATGTTAAATTTCGGGGACGAAATTTTTATTAGGAAGGGAGAATGTGAAATCCGAGGATAAAGTATACATGGAGGTAGGAGATTAAGATGAAACAAAGGAAAATAAAATGATAAGATGATATTATTATATAAGATGATATTATTACATAAAATTTAGGAAAAGCAAAAAAAAAAAAAAAAAAAAAAAAACGGGCACTATAAATACCCCTCTCTTTTCAGCCATGTTGAGCTGAAACCAAGTAGAGAGGAGAAGGGAATTTCGAAAATTCATGCTATACAAATCAAGAGCAAACACCCCAAAATTTGTAAACCCATACAAGCCTTGGATTTCTAAAGTGAAAGAGCACAATTTGGTGAAGAAATAACAAGAGAAAGTGAAGAAATTGGAGAAGAAAGGAGGAAGAGTGGCTGGATATTTTGAAGAAGAAGAAGGCTAGGATCTTTCCAAAAATTGTTAGATCCCATCCAAGTAAGGAGTTCTAACTTCAATTTCTAAGAAATTAACTTCAATTTAGAAGTTCTTGATTGTTTTTGAATTGGGAATTAGGGTTTCTAGCACAAAATGTTAGAAAAATGCATAAATGAGTAGTATTTCATGATTCAAGGAAAGACATGGCTGTTATTGATGAGAAATCAAAGATTGAAGATGAATTGGAGATATTTTCTTTTCCTCAAAAACAGGACAGTTTCGTCACCCTATTTCTTAGGGATATTTGGACCTGAAAAACACCTAATTAGCGTATGATCCCTTCATAGAAGTTGTAGATGGGAGTGTTAGCTTTCCAGCAAATCAAACCTCATCTAATTTGGAGTTCTGGAACTCCAGATATGAGTAAAACACTGAGGAGAGGTCAAGCTGTCACATATGTTGACAATTTCGGCCAAGTTGAGAAAATATCAAAGATTTAGCCATGTTAAGGACAGAAAAAAATTGTCCCTTTTCCTTCATAAAGTGTGTATTGATTTTCTGAAAAAAAAAATAATAAAAGAAGAAATCAAAGGGTGATAAGAAATTGAATTCATGATGTTCTATTGGGAATACAAATGAGCTGAAAAATTAAAGGATGATAATGAGGAAAATAAGTGAGAAAGAGAAGAATTGGTAAAAGGGAAAATGAATAATATTACCATTTTTATTGTTGTTGTGGGTGATATAGGGAGTAATATAAATGATTAAATAAATGGTGGGTAATTGTGGTTTCAGGAAGAACCGCGGGTGACGGAACAACAACAACAGGGTAACGCAAGTCGAACATTCACAGCAGGTGGGTACTCGATACCTAAATTCTCATTATATAATATTACTTACCTTGTCGGGTATTGAAAAGTAAGATATAATTTTGGTGCTTATTGGGAGGAAAAAGGAACGAGTAAAGGAAAGCTAGCGGATGGAAAGACATATCTATTTATATTTTCATATATATGTGTGTTTGGGTTGTTGTGTGTATATAAAGGAAACAAATTAATTTATAAACTTGATTAACTATTCAATTTTGGAATAGTTAATGATATCGGCAGGTGACGTCGATATCGGCATAATATTTATAAACTTGATTAACTATTCAATATGGGAATAGTTAATGATATCGGCAGGTGGCGTCGATATCGGCATAATGTATAAACTTGATTAACTATTCAATTTTGGAATAGTTAATGATATCGGCAGGTGACGTCGATATCGGCATGATATTTATAAACTTGATTAACTATTCAATTTTGGAATAGTTAATGATGTCGGCAGGTGACGTCGATATCGGCATGATATATATAAATTTGATTAACTATTCGATTTCAGAACAGTTAATGATATCGGCAGGTGATGTCGATATCGGCATGATGTATTAATTTGATTACTTTGGTTTTATTTTAAAATATATATAGTATTTATATATAATGATAACCATGGCTAGGTTTATGTTAAGATTTTCATGAAATTGATGAGTTGATTCCAGGACGTATAACTAAAGACACTATTAGAGGTCACTAGTGTCGGCTATGGTCTCTTTGAAGTGAAAAAAAAAATGTATAGTAGTCAAAAGAAATAAATCTTCTTTTGTTAAGACCTTAAAAGAGTGCACATAATGGTGTTTGAATCTTACGTGATTTAAGCAAATTGATGGATAGATTACTCAAATTCTTCTGAAACTACTGGTATTTACTAAATTGTTTCACTCATATGAAAAATTTATATGTTGCAGGTTCTTCTCACCCTCGTCAAGAATAGATTTTAAGTCTTATTTCCTTTTGTAAGATAGAAACTTAGAAAGTGATGGTGACTTGTTGTAAATTGTATGGAATAGTATAATTGTGAATTTTGTTTCTGTAATATTAAATTGTGTTATGTTCGATGTATATGTATATGTGTGTTTATAGGTGAACTTTCATGTATGAATTGATTGTTTTTCAATTTTTATCTTTTATGTGTGATGTAAGATGGAGTTCTGAAATGAATATGGATTTGAGCATATTCTGAGATGAATCATGTTGTTGATTGTGTTGAAATGTTTGTGAATAATTTGGAAATCTTCCGGTATAGGGGAGACTATGCCGAAATTCTTTTAGAATTGCAGAAAAAAAAAAAATTCATGCTTTATCCACTCTGTTTAGAAGGGAAAATTGTTGGGTTGTTACATATATATATATATATATATATATATATATATATATATATATATATATATATTATTAGCCGGAGCTTGACGTCTTGGATGATGTAAAATCTCTTACACCTCTATCATTGACCTTAAAGCTCTCATTGAAAATTGATGCATAGATTAAGGAATAATCACGAATAAAAGGAAGACGCATGCGAAGTATTGATATTAGGGTTAGAAAAAAATTGAAAAAAAACTAATTTATAAAAAATAAATTATTAAAAAAATTGATTAAACCGGTTAGAATATTTAAAAAAAATTCTGATCTAATTTAGTTTAAGTTTTTTAAGGCTAAATCTTGTTATAATCGAATCGGTATAAATTAAAAAAAATATATACCATAAGAAATCCTTATATTCTAAAACTAATACTGGTTGGTTTAAACCGATTTCAATTTAGTTTTGGTTTTTTTTAATCATGATTTTAATTTGATTAATTATATAAATAAAAACCAATTTTAATGTAAAATGATCAACCATAACATCCTGCGACAAAGAAGGCTGCTTACGTAGTCAAAACATATACCTAACCTAATTAAGAAAGATTATTAGCAAACAAAACTGAAGAACATGTGACACAATCCACCTATCCACCTTTTTATAGATTAAGAAAATTTGAAGAAAAGGTACGACAGCAGAATCTTTTTAATCACAATCTGCCCAACTTAAGTACAAAACTTCAATCACAATGACTGAAAATATTATTTTTTTTATATTAGAAAATTTTATTCCCAAAAAATGAATTTGAATACAAATAAGCGAGTAAAACTTTGATTACTCAAGGTTTTATAAAGAGTGCACGTTTCAACTCGAACTCGAAATCACGTCACGCCTCTTGGGGAGGATTGAAAATATTATCCTTCAATGATATAATACGGAACATGGATCCTGTTGTTGGATACATTAAGTGTCTGATTGATCTTATTTTTTAAAGTGTTTTTAATTCAAAAATATATCAATAATTTAAAATTATTTTTCATATCAGAACATGAAGATAATCTAAAAACACCGAAAAAAAATAATTTAAAATAAAAATAAATCATTTTAAAAAAAAAAACACAATGTCAAACAAAAAAACAATTGACACCACTACATCTTCAAGAGTCATGGGGCAACTAGAAATGTTTTTTCACATTGTTAACTGTTTTTATCCAACTTGAGATGTTATATTTAGGAAAACGATCCAAGTTGAGCTCATTAATGGGATAAGATCCAATATATAGGATCAAATTGAGCCTTTATTTTTGGACTCTTTTAATTATATCGGTTTTGTGGGACGAATTTTATATAAATAGTTAGAGTGTTTTAGTGATTTAGAATATTGTTTAGACCTCTACTTAATTACTCTACAATATCATATATATAATTTTACAATTTAATATGGTATTAGAGTCTTAATGACCTAACAGTTACGAGTTTAAATTTCATCACGTTCATTTTATTTGATAAAAATCAAAAACAAAATAATATTATTTTTTACAAATTTCAAATCTAAGTGGCATACAGCCAATGTGTTCCTTCCATTTTTTGATAGTAGAGGAAACCCTAGTGTACAAGCTAGTGATGTTGCTGGCAGGTGGCATTCCAGATGGACCAAAACCCTAGCTTGTTGTTTATAAATCTAAAACGTAGGCCTGGTGGTTGCACTTTTGAGATCAATCGATGTTATTTGCGTGGATTAGTTATGAAAGCAACTATGATTCCCAAGGGATAACAAGTTGATAGCACTTGAAAACACAGAAGCTAGCTGCTATGCACATTGTAGAAAATAATATAAAATATATTTTAAAAACCCATCTAATAATTTAAGTTTTTGAGGGAGATGATTCTTTAAGATGATATCAGAGTTTTATTGACCTAACAGTTACGAGTTCGAATTTCATCACTTTCATTCTATTTTATAAAAATCAATCACAAGATAATGTAATTTTATACAAATTTCGAACTTAAAGAGTTTTCACTCCAAAAAAATATTTAAAAAATAATATAAATAATATTTTATACATCACCTAACGAATTAACTTTATATGTTTTTGAAAGGTCTTAGCCTAGCAGTTGAAGGGACTTGTTTTCTTCCTCTGCACCAGGGTTCAAGTCCCATCATGCACGTCTGTCACCCCCGCGGTGCCTTACATGCTCACTGAGTTTGCAGGATGTTCAGTGAGTCCGGGGATTAGTTGTGGTGCACGTAAGCTGGCCCAGACACCCCGGTCATAAAAACAAATTATATGTTTTTGAGAAGTTAGTGGCAAGTGCATGTGGGCGTATGGCTCGAGCATCTTGGTTGTGGGGAGGCCAGACATGGACGCGATGTATATAGGATGGTTTGAAAGTGATATAGCTTGCGATTTTCAATATGTAATGTTTCCAAGATAGAAGACACACTAGGTATACTAATGTATTTAATTGAAAAACTATAAATATAGATATAAAAAAATATGTTTACGGGATACTTTTACAATAAATTTGTATTATTTAATAATAAAAGAAATGTAAAGAAAAAAATAGATTAGGTCGGGATTTAGCAAATATCATTTTTGGACCCAAGCCATGTTTGGGGTTGAGGCTGTACATCTCCCTCGACCTTAACCCTAAAATGAGATTTAGTGTTTTATTTTAAAAGTGTTTTTGAATAAATTAAAAATTATTTATTTTTAGTTTTTATTTTAAAGTAACATTTTTGGTATTTTTATATCATTTTAATAGGTTGATGTAAAAATATTTTTTAAAAAATACATTATTTTGATATATATATGAATAAAAAAAGGTTTGAAACCGCATTCTCAAGCAAACTTTTATATATTGAATATTGTAGTTTGAAAATCATAGTTTTAAAAAACGTTGTATATAAATATAACAACAACAACAATTAAGATTACAAAAGAGAATTTTCAATACAAAATTATAATGTATTAATTAATCAAATACTTTTAAACTTATAATTAAAACAGAATACAAATTGCATCCTACCGAATTCCTTGTAAAAAAATGAAAATTTAAAATCCAAAATCCAACTAAATTCAACCTAGCCATTGATTGTCGAAAACATTGAGCTTGATTAGGTGTCCATTTAAATGGAGCACACAGAAGCATGCACAAAGCCACTGGTACAGGCATGTGATTATTATGGGCCACAAGTGTTTACATCGATGGTTTTGGAAATTGCAACTGGCAAAAGTCAAAACAAACCAGAATTATAGTGGGTGTGATGATTCATTTACGAGTGGTGTTTCACACTATATTTTAAAATTATTTAAAAATAAATAAAAATATATTTTTTATTTCAAATTAAAAAAATAATATTTTTAAAATTAACATAACCATAATCTAATCTCCTGATGCAATCACACAAAATTATAGTAACTCCCCCCTGGTTTGAGAACTAATCTTGGAATGGAATTTCGTAATTGTTATAAATAGGTGTGAGAGCTTACTTTTTATATTTTTTTACATTAACTATATGAAAATGTTTTTAAGAAGGAAAGTATCATCATATTTAATGATATAATGATAATTACAAAATATATTGAGTGTTTTTCATTCAGAAAATGTACTAAAATAATTTTTTTAATTTTTTTTCAAAAATACTTTTGAAACAGTGTCAAACACACCCTAACTAATGAACCATGAAACATATGTTATTGTATCATTTAATAAAATAACTTTAATATATTTCTAATCAATTGAAAATACTAAGCATCATGTTACCAAATAGAATTATCTTGCAAGCTTGCAAAATTATCAGTAATTTCCTCATTTTCAATGATTTCATAACATTCAGGAGAAGTTTACACAATCTAAATGAAGATCAAAGTTGATGAGCCTCTAATCCTATACACCTCAAGGACCTCATCCATCCATCAGTCTACACAGAAGGTCCCATTAACCACTTAAACAGCAGCAAGAACAAGAGAGGACTAACTCACATACTCTATTTTCTGATCAAACCACACTGACTGGCTAAAAAGGAGCTTGGTTATGAGAAAGAACTAGCTAGATTCCTCAGACACAATGCCCTGCTATCAAGCAGGAAACCCAACAAAAAAATGGAGGATTTAGTGAGCAATTGATCCCTGTCAGCTGGAGGTTCAAAAGGTCAAATCTTCAAGCTATGGTTTTAGCCACGCCTAATCCCAGTGAAGTAATTGAAGTCATGGTGCTGGACCATTAGCTGCTTCAGCCATGAATCTGCCACGCTTAAAAGTGAGCCTAGCCTCTCTTGGTCCCTGCCGCAATTGCCTAAGACCCACAAGTCCCCTTGCATCTTGTAAGTGGCCAAACCAAATGGAGATAGAGCGATGATCTCCCCTTCCTTTCGCTTCTTTTCTGGGCTCTCAATGTCATCGTCTACATCCATATCTATGTACCGAAAACACGTACTGAATAAGCGAATTGATCAACGTATACAGCTCTCTAAATAAAGATCGGAAAGGGGCCAGAAAAGGTACCTTGAAAAGATGATGAAAGGGTGTGGTATGTCAAGAAACATGTGGACAGGTCCTTTATGGTTCTTCCCATTGGAATGTGATAGATTGGATACCTGCAAGTAGTTGACCATAAATGATTCACTATGTTTAATATTAACATGTTGATGAATAAGAATAAGAATAAGAATAAGAATAAGAATAAGAGAAGAATCGCTCGTTGAAGCTCATCAGGAATCTTGCCATGAAATTGAATACCAGGGAAAACAATCAGGCACCGTGTTAAATCATGCCTTGTGTATGCTTTAATTAACTTGATTAGTTTGATTACTTGTGGTGTGAGTTCATGTAAGAGAGAGATTGAGAAACCAACCAAGCAACTGCCATCCAACTAGCTGGTGAAAGATCTACACTCCTCAGTGACAATAAGCCCGGAAATCGTCCAGCTAATTCATTAATCTGTAAGCAAAAGGCCAAGAAGGTGCGTTGGAATCCAAGCTTCTAAACAATGTGAAGGAAACAACAGTATCATCAATACTAAAAATCAGCTCAGATTTAAAGAGTCATTTTGCTGATGGTATCTTTGATTCTTCTTCCAGATAACAGTATAAAGCTAAAGAGACAATATCCATCGAACTGTGCGAATATATGATCAAGAAACACTGTGATGAACTTAACAATGAAAGATCAGCTCAACAACTTGTAGTTTCTTTTTCAAAAGTCAACAAGTTGCATTTCCTCTTTACTAGATGCCTATCATGAAAAGGATGTGGAATGATTCCCAACGAATCAATGGATTTTTCCTTTCCCTTGAGCAATCAAAATGGGTTAATGAAGTTGAATAAAACGCTAGACGAAGTCAAGAACATTAGATTGAAAAAAGCTGCAGCAGTAAGATTTGCACAAGAGCCAAAAAAAAAAAACAAAAAAAAAAAAATAACCTTGTCCATCAAAGGAACTCTTCCATAAGGAGTTGATCTCTCAAAGTGCTGAAAATATGGGCGCCCCAATATACCATTTGAAGGCCAGGGATTGTCTTGCTCTGACCGTCCTTCCTCTGATGAGCATCCATCATACCTCCATAGCTTGTCACTCCCACTATCATCACTCGAAGAATCGCTGAAGGAGTCCCTCGTTTCGCCATCACCGGACTCGGTGTCTTCCCTAAAAACACCAATCAAAACCATTTCAAACACAACTTTCTCAGATTCATCTACTTGAAGATGAACACTCAAATACCACATAATTCACCATCCCAATTAGCAAGTTACAAACTTCCCACAACAGAAGGGGACTGGTTACAGCAGTTGGTCAGAAATAAATAAATAATGAACTGGAGCATCTGGGATTTTGAAAGATTTCTATGATCTCATAACATACAGTTCGTTCGTTTCAAAAGGAACATAAAACCAAGAAAATAAAGTGATACCTGAAACTGTTGACTGAAGAATCGCTTGTCAAAATTTGGATTGCAGAAAGATAAGGCACATAGTACTGAACCAAAGTTTCATCATTGTTCAAAACAATAGGAACTCCAGCCCCATAAGCACTCCATTCATCATAACAATTCCATAGATCACCCAATGTAAAATACTTCACTGTGTCTCTCTCCCATGGGTGCCATGACCTGTTTAGATTTCTAATCTCACTCTAAAACACAACCAAAATAATCAGTCAACAATCAAACACAGCTCAATTTGCAAAAAAGAAAAACTCATCAAAGGCAAAAAAAACAAACCTTTGTTAGGAATTGGGATTGGACTAGTGGGGTTGTGCAATGAAGGAAGCAATCGAGGTTTGAATGCATTGACCCTTTTTCAAAAAACATGATTCTAGACAAGAGGAGAAGAAATTTCAGAGTCAAGGCGTTTTCCTCTCGTCCCTGCGAGCAAAAACGGAGGAGAGGTAACAGAGAGAAAGGAAGAGAGAAAGGACGAGAGAGTGAGAGATTGTCGGAATATAATTTCCCTATTGAATGAAAGAAGCAGAAATGTTAGGGGATTCTATTTTTGACGTTTGGACATCTAAATATAAGGCAAAATAAATAAAAAAATCTTACTTTTTCCCTATCTTTATCTCACATAAACTAAATAAATAAAAACTCTTCGCTGGCAGAAAAAGGAAGAAATGGCAATGTTATAAAAATAAGATAAGATCTTTTTCAGGTCACCGGAGTCGAAAATCCCGGTAAGAGTTTTATACTTCAAATCGGACATCAAAACATTCTCTCTCAAGTGGGAATTACTTCTCTGTTTTATATTGTCCTGTTTTTTCCTTCAAGTAAACTCGACCCTCACTCTAGAAAACAGAGACACTCTGCTTTGATCAATGTTGAAGAAACTATATTACTTGTCTTGATAATCAAACAACAGAGAAACTCGACGTTAATTCTTCAAGTTAAATCAAAATGGTGATGCGTGATAGAGAGGGGTGTCTGTATCAGGTAGGGTGTTGTCTGTCAGGAATATCCAATCGGACGAGAAACAGAGAGTTATTGGTTCCTGGAAACGGCGGGGGGAGGGGCATATGGACCTCCGTCAATAATTAATAAGGAACCAGAATACCGTCAATGGCTCGCATCTCTCTCATCGGAAGAAGGGTTTTTTTAATTATTATTGTTTTCTCTTTTTCAGGGGAGAATTTTTGTAAGAATTTAGTTGGATTTGTTCGTTGGCTTTTGTGCCAAGCAGAAGGGGATATTTATTTATTTATTTATTTTGAATTAATCAAGAAATGCAACAAATGTTGAAAGAATAATAAGTCCGGTCAACAAAAGCTTGTTTATATATATATATATATATAAACAATAAACTTTTTTTCATGATGAAAGTGGTATTATTATAGGTTTGTTTATGCGGTCACGTTATATTTTTTATTTAAATTAATTTTTCAATTGTTTTGGTACGCTAATATTAAAAATATTTCTTAAGAAAATATATATTATTTTAATATAATTTTAAATAAAAAGAATATTTAAAAAAAATAATTATTACCATAATAATTTAGTATGGAATTCAAGAATTTCTTATAAAAAAAAGATTCATTTATATTTAAATTATGTGGCATAAGATATAGGAATAATACCTGAAGATTTCTTGGCATAAAAATCTTATTTGACTCTTAAATATTATATAGTATCTATAATTAAATTCAATAATTCCCTAAAGTAAAAACACATTTTTTTGTTCCAACCCTTACCATGTCAACGCTAAGGAATCTTGTTGACTATCCTATTCATATCACGTGGCATGTGTTGACACGTTAACTCCAAATTACTAACAATATCTAAACCTTTTATATTATCTATTAAATAATGTATTAGCACGTGTTCCTCTTATATACTAAATACAAGAAAATATATTATCCCAAATTTCTAAAGATAATATTACGTGACTCTATTAATTAATCTATTTGGCAATGACACTCACATGTGTTTTCATGTGTGTTTTGTATTGTGATGTATAATATTTTTTTATTTATAATATATATTTTTATATTAACACGTAAAAAATACTAAAAAATCATTAATTTTTAAATAAAAAATATTTAAAAAACGCACTCATCATCCCTAGCAATGACATATTCAAGTCCCCAGAAGATATGATATGATAACAGAAAATTTACGATCTACATAGCAAGTCTCGAGTAGAGTTGAATCATGCATTTTTGCAAAAACCTAGAACAACCGAAATTTTACTCGCTCATTCAGAATTATAAAATATATTTTCCAGAATATAGAATTTAATCGCATCCAAGTTATTGATTAAAGGAATCTGCGTCAGAATTTCACTTGAACATATCATGGAAAGCATTAAAAATCAAAACTCATTTGTATTTTTTTTAATCTTAAAAGCAATTCCCTAATTAGATTTACAGTAATTAAAGCTATGTTCTATAGTATTAATGGCACTATCTTAGCAAAAGATAGAGTAGATCTCGTCATGCCATTCAAATCTGCCTGTATTTGCCAACGTATCTGACCACACTTAAAGCTAAAGTGTAGTGTAATTAAGTGCGATGCTTTGAATAATATTACATCATTTTTCTATTTTAGGAGGATTCCATTCTATATATATATATATATATATATATATAATAGAAGCAATCAATTTAAGAAATAAAAATAGATAAAAATAATAGAGAAATTCCATTCTATATATATATATATATAATAGAAGCAATCAATTTAATAGATAAAAATAATAGAGAATCTATCAATTTAATAAAAGATTTTAAAAAAGAATCCAAAAATAAAAATTATAACCCTAGAAGCTCTCAATGATAACAATGAAAGGAAAATGGTATTCATGAAGCAGGCGTGGAGAGATTTATAGTGACAGATAGAAGCTTCATCTTAATAGAATAATGGTGTGGGGTCCTTACTTTGACTATTTCTGTGCTTCTTTATGGGTGGATCATGGATTAATGGCACGTCATCCATTTTCATCCACAACCTTTTTTTTTTATATATATATATACAAGGAATACGGGGTTATTTGGAAAAATAGGTGGAGGCGGCTTTTAAAATATAATTATTTCATTTTTTTTTATTAAAAAACTATCACTGGTGGTTATCTTTAATTGAGAGATATTGACGACACTACATTAAATCAACATCTTAGAATAAAGTAATTGTCGCATTAATTAATTACGTGCCCTAAAACAAGCTAGAGGTTAATTAGCTCGTAATGTTTTTCAAAGTTAATAAATTCCGTTTAATAAGAAAGTTGATCCAAGAGAATTTATGATTTGCAGCTCAACAAAATCTAAATTTTAAATTAAATAATAAAAAACATTAACTCTTTAAAATCTATTTATTCTAATTGACTGTAATAATCACTCAATCAAATTCAATATTTAAACTAATTATAATATTCTCTTAAAAAATTATTTTATAAACTAATTAGTTGAAACTCCACCAACAAAAAACTATTATTTTTTAGATTAAGAAAACTATGATTTTGACAAGAAAGGCCCTAATAGGAAGCAAAAAAAAAAAACATATAAAAACAAAGGGAGGGCTAGAAAGAAATTATATTGTTAATTTGGAGTCGATATGCAATTAGTAAGCTAACTTGTATTAATTTGCAACTCTTTTTTTTTTTTTTATAATCAAATTGATGTTGCGGTTACGATATAGTTTGTTCTTAGGTGATGTGGAGCTTGGTCAGCTTGCATCGACAATTTTATATGATCCAGACACTTTTTGACAAGTGTGTATTACAGTTTGATTTTTAAGATATTTTTTATAAAATATTTTTAATATTAGTACATCAAAATATATATTATGAAAACATAGATTTTATTTGTTGTGTTTTTTTTTAGGAAATTGTTTTTGAAAGTACTGAATTTTCTCAATTGTAAGTAATAGCAAAATATGCTCCGGTTAATATCTCCTTAAAATCGATCCTAATTTCAGTTGAAATATAAATCGATTTAAAAATATTTTTATTTATGTTATATATATATATATTATCACATGATTTGGAATTACATTTCAAAAATATAATTTATATTATTTTCAATAAAAATAAATTAATCATGTACAATCTTAATTTTTTTGGGTACGTAACTCGTTTTTTTGTGCGCGCGCAAGAACATGCATACAATAGGTTACTAGCTAGGCTTCTATTGTTTAATAAAGAGAGGAAGAGCATGTAACCAAAAACAACATAAAGACCGAAGACTTTCCATTTGTAGTTCACAATTAACGTGCTTCAATTGTAGAATTTTGTTACCATCTACATAAGACTGTCTCACTCATTGAAAATGCAAACCACATTTTAATTTCTTATTAATAAAAAAGAAACTCCTGTCTCTAGACAAAATCCACGGCCAAATTTATGGATAACTTAATATATATATATATATATATATAATCTCGAGATTATGATTGCTTTTCATTTTGACAATAAAATATTCCAACAGATTTAGCGAGATAAAGTTAGGTGTTTTCATTGAATATATATTGATTTATTTACATCGCAAGTTGTTTTACACAAATTTGTCAATCCTAATTGGTGTTTCATTTTTGTTAATTAAAATGAGATATTTTGATTTTAGAGTATTTTGACTTGTCGTTTCAAGGTTGTATTGTTTATATATGTGTGTGTATAATTAAATATATTAATTAAAAAATAGTTCAAATCTAAAAATATTTTGGTACTTTCGGCATAAACAGAACGAAACAAACAATCTTGATTTTACAATGCTTTTCTTTACCTATTTAAAAATATGACTGAAGTTGTTTTTAAAATATTTTTCGTTCCGAAACTATTTTTAACACATCAAAACATCATAGAATAGAAAATTTTAATTCAAAATAAAAATAATTGTTCTTTTAATTTTTATTGAAACACAGTACCGATCTCTTCATCCTTAAACATCCGAATATATAAGCCCTGAATATAAAAGACATGCAAATTAAGCTTTAATGAGTCCCGACCAAACGAAGGCAATTTCATTGCTAAAGCATTAAATTTAAGCTTTATATATGATCCTCAAGGATCCTCTCGTGTTATTCATTAAATTTAACTTATTAAATTCTAAATAAATGGTAATGATTTAAGTCCATTTAACTCGTTATTATTTTTCTTTCTCGTATTTTAATTTTAGTACATGCAATACAAAACTAATTGTGAGATTTAAAACATAATCGATCACATTTTCTTTCGAATATTAAAGGATTCAAGTCTTTTCTAGTCACTTTTGTAACTCAATTGCAGGAAAACAAGATATAAAACAGAAAAGGAAAGGAAAGAGTGATTGATGGAAGATAAGAAATTGTGATTTGTGGAAAAGAAGAGCAAGAAAAATGGAGTAGCGAAGGTAGTGATTTCTTCCTCGCACAATGGAAGTCATGAGTCAAGAGCCTAAAAATACTGTGGCCAATATATTTTGTGGAGACTCTCGTGTTCAGAAATTATCTTATCTAAAAATTTAAATTTATAAATGAGGTATTATAATATGATTTATATTATTTTTTAACATATACCCTCAAGTAAAAGTCATTTGAGCTTGAAACTTGCACAGACTCACGTTACCTTGTGCTTAATTTTTATCAAATAGAATGAAGATGATGAGATTCGAACTCGTGACTACTGGGTCAACAAGGCTCTGATACCATGTTAAAGAACCATCTCATCTAAAAATTTAAATTTATAAGTAAGGCCCCATAATATGATGTATATTATTTTCTAACATCTCGAAAGTTAAATGAGTGCATGGTCCTTTTCTTTTCGGAGCATCTTTGAGAGTGTTGGAGAGTTAGTTTATTTTTAAAATATGTTTTATTTAAAAATATATTTAAAAATATTTATTTTTAAAAATATTTTTAATATTAACATAATAAAATTATTTAAAAATACTAAAAATAATTTATAAACAAAAATTAAAAACAAAATTCATTTTTTCAAAAATAATTTTGAAATGCAGTCCAAACATGTCATTTTATTCATTTTCTTGTTTGAAAGGTATTATCAAATAGTAACCCAAAAACATATTAACATATAAAAAGGATAGACTTTGATCTATTATGTGCAAAATGCCCAATCAATTACCTCAACTACTTTATTAAATTATGATATATGATGGTAGGTTGTAATTTATCACTTTTAAAAATTAAAAAAATAATTTTTTATCAAATTCCCTTTGATTTCAACATGGTATTAAAATATTTTTATAATTTTTAAAATCTTAATTATATGTTTTTCAATTATGATATAAAACTAATAAATTATTCGTGAGAATTCGTTTCAAATTGTTTCTTTTATCCTTAAAACTTTTAAAAAAACTTGGAATATCTCTCTTTGAAAAAATTGGAGGACATCACCACGGCCTCTGCAGATGGTGGGAGTCATATGTCAATAAATCAACAGCACTTCAATGAAAAAAACTTAAAAATCAAAGCAATAAATGCAATGAGAAGGATATCACCACGGCCTCTGCAGATGGTGTGTTTTATTTTGCAGATCTTTACGACTTCATAGGGCCGGATATGAGATGAAAATAAAAGACAGATTATTTAGGTTCAATTAAAATAAAAGGTTTTTAGAGGTTGTGCTAATATCAGTTCCATCGACAATGGAGGGATAGACTGGTTGAGTTGGTGGTGGCGGTGCTATTATTGCTAGCGCCTGGCAATGGCTGGCAGCAATGGCGAGAGCCGGCGAGGGAGGGAGATCTTACCGGTGCTTGACTGCCACCGTAAAAGGATAATCTGGCGGTGACATTGGAGGTCGTCGCCCATGCTAATTCCACTGGTGATCGTCGAATTAATGAGCATGATGAGCACTTTCAACCAAAATAAAACAATTGTCAAAGGAGTTATTATCGTCGAGTGTTGTGCTGCTATCAAAAACCTGTCATGTCCGTAGAGAATGAGTGTTGACTATATAGATGGTTGTGAGGATGGTGATGACAGGGCTTGCATGTGTGGGTGTGGTAGGCTAGTTGATAGTTGTGGCCAGAAGTGGATGAGCTCCGTGTGGGGAAGAAGACAGGTCAGGTGATGGTGAGTGTAAGTTCCTCTTTTGTGTGCTGGTACGTGGTTCAACTTTTGAACATAGAGGGTTAGTTTTTTTTTTTAATTAATGTTGATGTTCCGCTAATTTACACGACTAAACTCATAATTAGTTTAAACAAATAATTAGAAAAGTACAATCTCTTATACGGAGAAAATGAGCTTTCCTTTTAAAATGAATAGCGACTCTTATCGATCTTTCAATTTTTATATTTAATTTTGCCGTGATAATAGTTGTGACACCACTCATCTTGTACAGTTAAATGATTACATCGAGAATTGGATCGATTGCGTTTATATATTAGAAGATGACAAAATAATGGTTGTGGCAGCCAATAGTCATCTCCGACAAGGTGGTGGTTCCGCCGCTTTGATGACAGCCGGAATAGAGGAAAATTTGTCAATTTCACATTACTATTACTATAATACTATCTATTTAAAAGGCATCGGACAATTGCACTGTAGATTACTGTGGAGTGGTTATTTTGTATTTGTATTCCGCGGGAGTATATCTGTCCTTTTTTTCTAAATTTCGTTTTTATTAAATCTTTATTTTGAAAAGTGTTGTTTTTTTGTTTTTTTAAATCCTTATTTTAGAAAATTACTCTGTAAAAGTTGTTTTTTTATTTTTTTTTAACTATGATATTAATGACAGCTTACGCGTTTCACGATTAATCTCTGTATCTATATTTTTCTTTTTTTATTTCCACTTCTACATTTTTTCCCTTTTTTGTTTCCACTTATATTTTTTTCCCATGACCGGGGTGTCCGGGTTAATTTATGCACACAATAATTTTTTTCTAATTCTTGTTTAAAAGGTGTTTTCCCTTGCATTGTTTTTAATAACCATGCTTTTTTTCTTCTAAATTTCATTTTTAAATCCTTATTTTGGAAAGTGTTGTTTTTTTAAATCCTAATTTTGGAAAATTACTCTGTAAAAGTTGTTTTTGTTTGTTTGTTTTTTTTAACTAGGATATTAATGACAGCTTACGCGTTTCACGATTAATCTCCGGATCTATTTTTTTTCTTTTTTTTATTTCCACTTCTACATTTTTTTTTCCCTTTTTTGTTTCCACTTATATTTTTTTCCCATGACCGAGGTGTCCGGGTTAATTTATGCACACAATGATTTTTTTTCTCATTACTGTTTAAAAAGGTGTTTTCCCCTTGCATTGTTTTTTTTAATAACCATGCTTTTTTTAATAGTAATTTTCACAGTTCAATACAGTTTAAAGAGGTGTTTTCTGTTTTTTATTTTAATCGGGTTTTTTATTTTTTTTTAAACCGGAGTATCCGTTGCAACATATGTGCACCGACTAATCTCTGAATCCATTTTATTATTATTATTATTATTATTATTATTATTATTATTATTATTATTATTATTATCTAATAACCTAAAAGGGATCAGCCTTCTACTGTTCATTGGACATTTTTCCTCCCTACTTCTCGCGTGTATGTGCTGCTCTTTGTGTTTTTTTTTTCGGTTTTCTATTTCTATTTTGTTTTACATTACATTTTTCTCTTTTTCTTTCATTGTATTCTTGCTTTTTTATGATTATTCTTTCCCTTTTTTTCTTTCTTGCTTTTTTTGTTATTGTGTTTTTCTAATTATTTTTTCCGACTTATATATATTTATTAGTTATTTATTATAATTATATAAGTTTTGATTTGTTTCAATTTTGTCCTTTGAAAGTTATTTATTATAATTATATAAGTTTTGATTTGTTTCAATTTTGTCCTTTAATTCAAAGTAATTAGATATTATTATTATTATCTAATAACCTAAAAGGGATCTGGCGTTCACTGCTCATTCGTGTAGCTCAAGACCCATACCCACTGTTCATTTGCAATTTCACCCGCTGCTTCGCGGGTCTACATCCTCATCCTCTTTTTTTTTTAGTGAACAGTGTATGCAATAATAACAATAATAATAATAATAATAATATCCGTATAATTTAATAATTTTAATTGTTTTTACAGAAATGACAATAATATTTATTTATTTATTTTGTTAAAGTTTCTAGGATATTCTTAGTCTTTCATTAATAATAATAATAATAATAATTTAATTGTTTTTCTTGCTTACTCTTTTGTTAATGTTTTTTTTCTCCGTATAATTTAATAATTTTTATTGTTTTGACAGTAATGGCAATGATATTTTTTTTTGTTAAAGTTTCTAGGATATTCTTAGTCTTTCATTAATTATATGTTCTAATATTTATTGGATATTATCTCATAGGAATATATATAAGGAGAAGAAAACATAACCTAGGATTTTTTGAATAAAAATTAATATTGGTATTCATAAATACATTTAATATAAACATACAAATAATAAATCGGGTAACACAAAAAACAAATTGCCTTCAAATTTTAATTTTGTACTTAACACAACAACAACAACAACAACAACAACAACAACAACAATAATAATTTAATTTAATTTAATTTAATTTAATTTAAAATTTTTCTTGCTTACTCTTTTGTTATTGTTTTCTCACTCCATATAATCTAATAATTTTTATTGTTTTGACAGTGATGACAATGATATTTTTATTTATTTTCTTAAAGTTTTTAGGATATTTTTAGTCTTACATTAATTATATTTTCTAATATTTATTGGATATTATCTCATATGAATATATATATATATATATATATATAGGGAAGAGAAAACATGACCTAGGCTTTTTAGAATAAAAAAAAATAATATCATTTTAAAATTAATATTGAAATTTGGTAGTCTTTTGTTTAGGTTTATTTCTTAAAAAATTTTACAATATTTTCATTTATAATATTTTAAATATAATATTGCTTGGGGAAAAATTAAACTAAAAAATACAGATTAACTTAGGTTATCTACAATTACAAAATATACGCGTTACTTTTCATGTTGATTACATAAATTTTATCAATTATAATTATACTAAATAAATATGAAACTAATAAAATACAATATATATAAAAACAATAAATTTTTACATAGATAAAAACACGCCGCATCGCGTGGTATACCGCTTCGTTGAGTACTATTTTGCTTCTGCATTAGCAGGAGACCTCCATGAGTATTGTGACCTGTGGTGGCAATTGAGATTCGATAGAAAACACCTCTAAAAAGATTTAAAAAAAAACATTTTAAATAGTTAAGTTTATCTTGCTATTCAATATAAGTCTCTAATGAGTATGATGTAGTGATAAAGAGTTTAAAATTTGCATTGTAGATCTTGAATATCGAGTTAAGACGTGTTCAACATATAAGAATCTGGGACAACCGATGTTTTAGCCATTTAATCCGGGCTAAAAAAGAATGTCTAAAAAAATAGGGTTTCCTTAAATCCAAATAAAAAAGTTATTCAACATAAGAATAACTCAATAACCATGAAAATCAGTCCAAAATATAGGAAATGTATGTTAGAGAATAATATAAATCATATTCTATGATATAATCTAACAACTTAAATTTTTAGGTGAGATGGTTCCTTGACATGGAATCAGAACCTTGATTAATTAGTGGTCACGAATTCGAATCTCACTACCCTAATTTTATTTGATAAAAATCAAGCACAAGATAGTGTGGGTCTGTGTACAAGTTTCAAGCTCAAAAAACTTACTTGAAAAAATATGTTAAAAAATAATATAAATTATATTCTAGGATCTTGAATAACAACTTCAATTTTAAATAAGATGGTTTTTTTTGACAATGTACACGACATTCATGTTCAGGTATGCACAAATCTACTTCAAATTCTGCAATATGCTTTCAGTGATAGCAAAAGTTAAAATGATGGTGATAAAGTGGGATTGATGATCAATTCTTTATATAAATCTAATACATAGACGACAACACTCAACGTAGTTGATTAGTATGTCACTGGCCATATCCTAACAACTAAATCCGCAAATAATTGAATACTTAGGGTTTAAGAGATGCTGATTGCTGAAGATGGAACAAATTTCTCCAATATATTACACGAGACAACTTCTTTCTATTAATCAGATATCCAAATCAGCTTAAACATATTTCATTTAATTATTGGATACACTGAACATTTTACAAACCTGATAAGCAAATAAAATATCACGAGAATAACAAATGTACATGGTGGAGCTTTAAACTTGTTGCAGTCCTTTCCTCAATTAAACCAAGACCCCACTTGCACAAGATAAGATTTTTCACTTTGAATGGAGTAGGAGATTATGTCCTGGGCTAGGTTATGTTTTTCCATCGCGTTCTCCATGCAAGCTCGTGTGTTTCAGTAGTATAAAAACCCATATTTTTATCTCTTTATTTACTAAAAATTCAAGTTTTAAGGTCTTCTGCATATATATATATATATATATCAATTAGTTTAACTATAAATAAATTAAGTGGTGTGAATGCACAAGCTAAAACAAGAAGGGTGCATTTTCCTCAACCTATTAAGAGAAAACAATAGTGACAAATTTGTAATAACTTGCTCATCTAGCATTTAATCCCCATGAAAGAGTTGCTGAGCGGCATGGGAACCGTATACATAGCTTGTAGGTCTCTAATTACTATTTCAATTCAATGAAACAATGAAAAATCTGACCACCATAGTTTTTGTAGATTGGTCGAGTAGATAATGTTTTGTACATGGAGATTGGGTTTTTCTTTCCTAATATAGAAGAAAAAATAAATTATCCAAATAAAAATTTAAGAATGTATAAAAACTTTACTTTAAAGAAAGTGTTTGTACAACTCAACCCTTAATTTCAAACTAATTTATCACCGGAGGATATTTTAATAACTCAATGCATGTATGTAGTTAATTAGCATGGGAATATGACCAACTTATTCAAAGTCCTGAGCCATATTCTTTGACCTCTTAGTTTTGGCCTTCAATTAGCAATGAAGTTTGGATTCTAGATATAATACATGTTTAATATCGTGGTGCAAAATGTTTTCTAAATATTTTATTTTTAGACTTTAATATATCAAATTAAAGTATTAAAGTCATTGAAAAGCATTAAAATACACATATATTCAATATATATCCAAAGTAAATGCCTTTTAAAAATACGCATAAATACAAATATTAAACAAGCATATATTTCTACAATAACTAGATACCGTACCGGTTAAAATCTTTATGGGCATATTCCAATCATGATAATGCTCTCTTGGGATTCTTAGGATATGTTTGATAGTGTGGTTGAGGTTAGTTTTTAAAGTATTTTTTATAAAAAAAAAGTATTCTATTTGCACTTTGATCTCACAAAATTGAACGGTGCTCCAATCACTTGAACGTTGATCCTATTTGGATTTCATTTCAATAATATCTTTGTTAGATAAGTCATAAGTGATATTCATATATAGATAATCTAGAGACGAAGATGTTTTACCAGCTTTGATTCTTGTTATTTATTAAAATAACAATAAAATGAGTTTTATTATTATTATTATTATTTTTAAAAAAGAAGCATGTTCTTTCTATTTTTATCGTCTCTCTCTTCATTATCCATGTTAAGATAATAACAAAACCTTATCTAAATCCATCAAATTGTTTGGTTTTCTCCTAAGAAGAGAAGGAGAAAAAAGGAGCAGACAATTTTTGAATGAGACTGAGGTTTGTTGTCGGGATGGACGAGGAAATTTTTAATCTGTTTGGAAGATTTGATTGATAAAGAAACTTTTTTTTTTGTTTTTCTTTTTTCTAATTATCATGAAATGCCCTAGGATCAGCTCATTGGCAAGCCTGTGACGAGGATAATAATTATCTGCTGAGGTTGTCTGGGTCAAATATATATGACAGGGATAAGGTCGGCGATTAGGGTTTTGGAAGATAAAATGGCAGTCTACTTCTTTTTTTCACATTTTCCACTCTTTTCTGCCACAATTTCCGGCAAGAAACCGGAAAGAACATCATCTCCGATAAGGACTGAGGTTGTTTGGTCTCCCTGTCAAGCCATGTTTATCTGCCATGATTTGGGGTTGAATCGTTGATTGAGTACGTTATGATCACAAGCTAACGTTCGTTATCGATGCATGACCCAACATCACACGCCTCAAGGTGAATATTTCGTCTACCTTATTGAGTTCAGTTTCACATTGCGTGTTTAGGGGTTGATTCATAATGTTTTCTTATTTAAAAATATTTTTAATATCAGTATATAAAAATAATTTAAAAATATTAAAATAATTAATTTAGAATAAAAAATATAAGATTTTAAATATTTTTCAAGAATACTTTTAAAACACGGTGTTAGACAAGACCGAAACATCAAAAAGATAAATGAGACCTCAAAGATCAAGTGCTATTAAGGACTTGTTTGAGAGTGTGGTTAAAAAGATAAAATGTTTTTAAAGTGTTTTTTTTAAAGTGGTTTATATTAGGACATTACAATTATTGGAAAAACAATTAAAAAACAATTTAAAAAACATTTACTTCAGGTTAAATCACAAAATAAAAACTCTACAAGCCTATCATCTAGATATACTTTTCTAACTCTTGGGAAGAATTTAAAGAACAAAAACTCTCTTTGTGTGTGTAATGTTGACTAAAACCATGTAGAATTGTTTTTTATTGTTTTTATTTA
>CM063600.1:13420717-13590212 GCA_032356905.1 Salix exigua
AATCCGAAAACATTTGAAAAAACAAAATCTATTTATCATATGAGCCAAAACTCAGAAGACTACAGTAACATCAGTCCTTCCACCTTAGAGCCCATGTCATGTGGTACTTAACCACCAAATCTCCGAACCGCCAGAAATTTTCAAAAATCAGTTATGAAGCTTCTTCTCTCTAGCCAACGTCATTACAGCAAGCTTGCTTCTCTAAATCTCAAAACTTTCGAGAACCCGCAAGCCAACGCATACAAAATCATTCAATACTGCAAATCCGGCTCGCTTTTTGAAGCCATTCACGTCCTAAACTCCATAGACTGGACAAAACTCTCCAACAAACCTTTCTTTTATGCTTCTCTCTTGCAAACTTGCACTAAAGTTGTCTCCTTTACTCACGGTATCCAATTTCATACTTGTGTTATAAAATCTGGTCTTGATACTGATAGGTTTGTGGGGAATAGCTTGCTTGCACTTTATTTCAAGCTCGGTCCTAATTTTTTTGAGGCAAGAAGGGTTTTTGATGGGTTGTTTTATAAGGATGTGATTTCTTGGACTTCAATGATAACTGGTTATGTTAAGGTAGAAAAACCAAAGAAGTCTCTTGTATTGTTTTTGGAAATGTTGGGTCTCGGTATTGTGCCAAATGGGTTCACTTTATCTGCTGTGATAAAGGCGTGCTCGGAACTTGGAGACTTAAGGCTTGGTAAATGCTTTCATGGGGTTGTTATGGTTCGTGGGTTTGATTTGAATGGTGTTATTTCTACTGCTTTGATTGATATGTATGGAAGGAATTCTGCGGTAGATGATGCGAACCTGGTGTTCGTTGAATTGCCTCAACCAGATGCTATTTGTTGGACTTCGATCATTTCAGCTTTTACGAGGAACGATGAGTATGATAAAGCTTTGGGATTCTTTTATTTGATGTATAGGATAGATGGGTTGTCGCCTGATGGGTTTACGTTTGGGGCGGTTTTGACTGCCTGTGGTAATTTAGGGAGGTTGAAGCAAGGTAAAGAAGTGCATGCTAAGCTGATCACATCAGGATTGAGTGGAAATGTTTTTGTTGAGAGCAGCCTTGTTGATATGTATGGGAAATGTAGGTTGGTTATTGAATCTCAATGCGTTTTTGATAGAATGAGTATAAAGAATTCGATTTCCTGGACTGCATTGTTAGGGGGATATTGTCAAAATGGTGACTTCGAATCTGTTATTAGGATTTTTAGAGAAGGGGAAAAGGCTGATACCTATAGTTTTGGAACTGTTCTTCGTGCTTGCTCAGGTTTGGCAGCTGTAAGACAAGGTAAAGAGGTTCACTGCCAGTATGTGAGAAGGTGTTGTTGGAGAGATGTGGTCACAGAATCAGCTTTAGTTGATCTTTATGCAAAATGTGGCTGTATTGATTTTGCATACAGAATTTTTGTGCGGATGTCAGTTAGAAACTTGATAACATGGAACTCCATGATTTATGGACTTGCCCAGAATGGAAGAGGTGGAGAAGTTCTTCAATTATTTGGTGAGATGATTGAAGAGGGGATTAAGCCTGATTATATTAGTTTTGTTGGGGTCCTTTTTGCTTGTAGCCATGCCGGTTTGGTTGACCAAGGGCGGAAATATTTTTCCACAATGACTGAGGTTCATGACATTAAACCAGGAATGGAGCATTACAATTGCATGATTGATCTTCTAGGCCGTGCTGGTTTGCTAGAAGAAGCAGAAAATTTGATAGAGAACGCAAATTGCAGAGACGACCCATCTCTTTGGACAGTTCTTCTCGGTGCTTGTGCAGCCAGTCCACACTCTGCTACTGCAGAGCGCATTGCCAAGAAAGCAATGGAGTTGAAACCTGACCACCACTTGAGCTATGTATATTTAGCTAATGTCTATAGAGCAGTTGGCCGATGGGATGATGCTGTTAAAATTCGGAATTTAATGACGAAGAGAGGGGTTGGCAAAATGCCAGGCACAAGTTGGATCGGGACTTAACAGTAATATTTGTTAATATCTAGATAACAGAAGAATCTTCTGTGCGAATCATCTTAGCAATTTTCAAGGCTGAAGAAAAAGCTTAAAGTTCTCAAGAATCACAGAAGACATGCAGGTCCGAAAATCAAGAGCTTTGATTTTTCTGCAACAGTTGTCCTTGACTACTGAATTGGAACGCTTCCAGTCATTTGGCATATGAGAAGATTCTCTCCTGTCGATGTCTTAGTTAAAATGATTACTTGGAAAGTTGTCAGCACAGAATCCTCTGCAATGAGATGAGAAGACACCAAAATTTTGTCCATGGGATCTTCTCAACCTAAACGAAAACTTCCTCTGCTGCCATGCCCTTCTTTGTAATACAATCAAGTTCAGGAATTAACAAATGACAATTTGGGAGCCATTAGGACAACCAAGACCTGTAAATCTCTTCCTTTTTTTTTTCTGAGGAAATAAAAGGATCACAGAAACATGCAAGTGCATGTACTTCTATGAGGCTCTAGAGATTAGTTGATTGGGTTCTTCATGAGCCCAATTAACTGTAAGAAATGCACTGGTTTACAGAATCAAAGTAACAAGAAACACCACAAGGAGCCTGGGAAAATGAAGTGCATCATTTCTGTTTATCAATGAAAATAACCACTTTAGATTCAAAAAGTTCTAATATTGTCATACAACTACATATGCAATACGGTGTATCAATTCTGAGGAATCGATGTGTATGAAAGACCCACATACCACCACTGTGTAAAAAGAAGAGAACAGGCAAAATTTGGTTATGACATCTGATATTAAGAAGGGAACGACCCTATTTAAAAGTTTACATAATCTTACAGCAAAACCAGACTCTACATCAAGACAGCACTATCCTTTGACTATTGTACTATCCATACATACAATTCTTCGATGCTCAAATGAACTTTACCTCTGTACAGTGTGCATAATTGGTTAAAAATCAAAATTACTGGATTCTAAAAGCCCAGAGAACTTCCACCAGACTCGGCTTCAATTTTCAGAATCAGAATATTGCTGTGAATCAAAACCAAATCTTATGTCTTGGTTAACCAATTCGGCAAGATCATGCCTGTTGGCATTTTTATAAGCATCCACGACAGCCTTGACTAGAGAATCATTGGGCTTGATCTCTCCATACTTTAATTGGCTATAAATCCTCTTCACACCTTCAACCATACCAGCTTTCCCATAACAATGAACCAGATTAATAGAAGTAACAAGGTCTGGTTCAAGGCCTTCATCCTGCATTTTCATGAATGATTTCAAAGCTTTATCAATCTCCCCTGATGACGCATAAGCATATATTGCAACATTGTAGGCAAAGGAATCGAGAGCTACTTCTGCTTTTGTGAAAGACTCGCATGACTCGATTGCTAAAGCATGCATACCCACTACGGAGAAAATGGAGGTGATTACAGCTTGTTTAGCATAAGGTTTTCCTTCCAGATAAGCTGACTCTAGCTGTGTTATGCCTTCAGATGGAAAGCCTCCTTTCTTCAACACAGTGAATAAAATTTTAAAAGTTCCACGATCAGGCAACAGTTTCTGACCAATCATCCCATGCAACAATTCAGCACACTCACGTAGCTGACCATTGGTGGCATAGCATGACATTACCTTATTATATGACACGCAGTCCCTCAGTAAACCTGACTGCTTCATCTCCTCAGCAATATCAATGGCTTCATCAAGCATGCCCATGCTCTTATATAGATACATCATGGTCGCAAAGGAAACTCCATCAGCCTGACCATTTTCTCTCAAGTTTTTGAAAACCAATTCAGCTTCAGATATCATACCAAGGTCTGCATAAAGACTGATCATACTATTTGATGCAATAATATCAGGACCACCCTCCAAATCCTTCATCTTCTTATACAAATGTTTTGCTCCGTCAAAGCATCCAAGCTTACTATAAACCTTGATCAGGGAAGTCAGCACTATCTGATTTGCAGGAATCCCACTTTCTTCCATCATGCGAAAATATTTCAGACCTTCTTCAACATTTCCAACTTCCGCAAATCCATTGATTAAAGACCCATAAACAACTTCATTAGGTTCTACTCCTGCCTTCACCATTTCTTGGTAAACATCAACAGCATCAGAAAGCTGGCCCAGACGGGCATAGCATGCAATGACAGCAGAGAAGGTTAGACATTGCGGTTTAAACCCTGCTCCTTGCATTTCATCTAAGAGGTCCCTTGCTTGATCCATTAAATCACCACCAGAGAACATTTGGATGAGAGAATTATATGTGACCTCATCAGGCCAAGTCCCATGATTTCTCATGCCCTTAAAGAGAGAAAAGGCTTTATCATAAAGCTTTGCCTTACCATAAGCTTTGACCATGACATTATATTCCAAAACACCCTTCTCCGGCCCCAACAAATCTCTTTTTCCATAAAAGACAGCCTCTGCTTCAGCCCAAAGCCCCCTTTCAGCATAAGCATCAATAATTGCGGCACGAACCTTCGATGAGAATCCAACATCAAACTGGCACTTGTCTAAAAGGTTATTTGCTCTATCATGCAAACCTTCATTAATATACATTTTAACGATACCAGGCACAGAATGCACATCAATTTTCTGAGACGACCTCTTCATTTCTTCAATAACAGCCTCCACTTCTCTTACCATATTCCTTTCACATAATATATGAAGTATAGTTCGATGAGATACAATATCAGGAACAAGACCCACATTTCTAATCTTCCAATAACACTCAAGGGCTGCATTAATATTTCCTGCATCAGCATATAGAGATAAAAATATATTATAAGTTCTCGTATCTGGAGATATTTGTCTTTCTTCCATCTTATCAAGCAAAGACTCTGCTTCTGACAAATGACCATGACTTCCACAAGTAAAGATCATGGTATTGAAAGTGATAGTATCCATTGCCACCCCAGATTTCAACATTTCTGAAAAGACTTCAGCTGCATCCTTGAGACGTCCTGCCTTCCCGTACAAATCAATCAGCGTATTATATGTAGATGTTAGACATGGCTTCCTAACCGATGTTTCTTCATCTGATGAACCCCCAATCTTCATTCTCCCTCCTGTTTTGAAAAGTTCAGTCAACAAAAAATGCTTAAAACTAACTGGCTCTGATCGAGACCCATTTTCAGAATTAAGCATAGAATCCAATTCAAGACCATCCAACTCAACCCTTCCGGCACACCAATCCTTATAGAACCTCTCTGCCTTGTCAAACTCCCCTACATCCTTCAAAACCTTGACAACAGTATTCATTGTAACCTCATCAGGAAATAACCCTCGAAGTCGCATATGTTTAATCCACAAAAGAGCTTCAACAAGACCCGCTTTCGCATACACATCAACAAGCATTCCATAAGTATTATTTGTCGGCAAAACCCCATTTTTTGCCATATCCATCCAACAAAGCCTCAACTCATCCCATCTCTTAGCTCTACCCAACACTCGAAGCACAATATTATAATGAATCACATTCGGAACATAATTCTTCTGCGACTTAAAAAACTCGAAAACCCTGACAACTCTCTCCCAATTCCTCTGTTCTTTAAGAACCACGGTCTGTTCTTTAGGACTCAAATTCTCACAATAGGAATAAAGGGTTTTCTCAACATCATTATTAGACTCTAAAGACCTTAAAATTGATGGCAAAACACCACCATACTTCTTCTTTTTACCATTTACTGAAAAAACCTTTGTCGGTAAAGTTAGAGTCTTCGAGTGACACTGAAGCTTAAACCCTAAAAAAACCTTACTTTCTTTACTACTTTGTTTCTGGGTTTGTGAATATAAAACTTTTTTATCACCATGTAAAGCATTGTTGGATAAAGCGCAGCGCTTCCTTCTTGAAAAGTTATGATTTTTAAGATGGTTGTTATTAAACCCTATAAAAACCCTAGGAGAATGAAGAGAAAGGAGCTTACTTGGAGAGTAAATGTTCAGTTGGGGGAGATTTTGTTGCCCTAATTCTCTTGAAGTTTGATTGTGATTCTGACTGTAACTGTAACTGCCACTGTGAAGCATTTTTTTCTTCTTGAGTTAGGGTTTTTGGGTTCAAGATATTTGGTTAGGAAATGAAGAGGGTGTACAGTGTTCTTGCAAGTTGCTTGATATTTGGGCGTAGAAAGTGGGCTCAGGCTGGAAGCAAACGACAGAAGGGGATTAGCAATGAACTGGATAGCCTGTCCACGCTCCTTCACGAGTCACGCCACTCTTTTTATACGTAAAAAAACAATGTCTAAACACTAAAAGAGTATTTTAATAATGAAAAAAACAATTCGTTTGGTATTGTAGAAAAAAAAGAAAAAAAATAAATGTTCTTCCATGTGTTGAAGAAATAGACCTAATTTTTATTTGTGTTAGTTTTGATCCCTGTTCTTTTATTTTTCTTATAATAAATTTGAAGTGTATTTTGTGAAATAGGTTTTAGTTTAAATATAAAAATAGAAAATAGAAAATACCAAACACGGAAAATTCAAAACTTTAGGAAAGAGATTTATTTTGTGTTGAAGAAATAGACCTAATTATTATTTGTGTTAATTTTGATCTTGTTCTTTTATTTTTCTTATAATAAATTTGAAATGTATTTTGTTAAATAGGTCTTAGTTTAATGTTAAATAGAAACAAGGATTAACAGCACATAAGATCGTGAAAACAAAATACAAAAGGAATAACTTTTTTTTTAAAAAAAATCAATGACCATAAACTATGGGTGAAGAGTTTTAAAATATAGATGCTTCAAGCCGATCCGGATATCCGAATTAGCTACACTTTCTAGTTTATAGTGTTGACGTTAACGAGGGCCGTAATTGCTTCATTTTCATTTCAACAAGTGAAGTTACTTTGATTGGATTTTTTAAAACTTATTGTAAAAATTAAGAGAAAATTAGGAAAAGGTTTTCATGGGAGAACTTTTTTGGGGTTTTAACATTCAGGAAATTCTAGAATCAAAGACTAATATATTATTAAAACATTATCATTTCTGGATTAATTCCATTCTGCAACCAGAATTTTATTTTCCAGCAACATGAAGATGGTTTTTCTTTTTTCCATGCCATCTCATTTGCTAGTGATGTAACGACTAAAGTCATCTGATGGAAAATGGAACGCTGTGGATCTGCAAAAATTATCAGAAGCATTCACACAAGAAATCCATCGACACCACCAAATTGTAAGGCTTAACTCATTGCGAGCCGCAACATTATGTCCATGGAGGAGATGGACAAAACAGGCCAAAATTAAAGAATCAACTAGCCGAGCTATACCAAACCAGTGCGACAACACAAATCTTCATCTCATGGATCATTCCAATTGCCTAGCACTTCTTGTTTGAGTGAAACGTTCAAGCCTAAAGCCATCTGCTGTAGTCTCGGCAATCGCCTCTCTTTACAGGCACTAGAGGGGTAAAAATAAGTAACATACAATGTTACAATCATTCTATAGAAACACAGAGTGAGAAACAACGTATCAAGCTCTGTCTCAGTCTCGTGAAGCTGCAGCTGAACACAAAACTCTAAATATGAATCCTATTCCATCTTTCTAATCTGTCAAGTTCTTCGGTTTGAGAATTGTGTATAAAAACGAGCACATTGACAGGGTTAAAAATGAAGCAAGGCACATTTAGTATGGAAGTGGGTCTTTAAGTACCATCCAAGACGAGCATCGTTGTCCGGTGGGAGCAGTGTCATAGGGCAGCCATCATGGTCCTTGATGCAGCTTCCCGCTTCATCTCTGCCGCTTTCCCACTGCCTCGGAAATACATGTAGACTTGCTGCAATTCAGGACAAACAAATAGTGAACCTCAAGCAAAACCATAATGAAAGAGTAAGCGGGGATGTGTGCACAGGTTGTCCAGGGATTTATTCAACCTGAATAACCCAGATACTGAGGAGGGATTCGACGCAGAAGAATCCAAATCCAATGAAGTAGAATGTCTGCAAACAAAAATTTACACAATCAAATATAAAGATGCATTTCTCCCATTATTCTCAAGTCAACTTAGGTAATTTTACAAAGCCATATTTCATTGAAACTCTCTCTCCAAAAATGAATTGAACCATATCACATGCAGCATGAAAGTACTTCCATAATAGCAGTGGAGGTCCACTAATATTATCAAGGATCAAATAGTTGACTGAATAGTAGAAAGCTTACCCCAACTAAAGCATGGTTGCCCATAAGATCAATAGCAGGCAAAATACCCCTGTCCACAAAAGATCACACAAACATTAGCAGAGTAGAGAAATTAAAGGTAAATACAATCAATATATTTTCAACCCTATCAATCTCAAACATATCAGAAAAAGGCCACAACAAACATAATAATGAGTTTCAAAATAGTGGGACAGTCATTTTCCCAGAATACTTGTTTCACTTTGCAAACAAAGCTATGCCACATTTAATTTTCTAGCAAAAGAACTATCTTCAATGCAACATCTAAATGAAAAACTTACGCAAGAGATTTCCCCTTGAAAACAACTGGGGGAGCAACAGCAGCAAAGATGCAAAAGCCAATGTGAAACTGCATGGAAAACACAAGAACAACAAATAAGCGATTTTCTCTCAAAAAAGGAAAGGATTATAGAAATGAGATTACCAGGTAAGCCAAGAAAAACCATCCAAACTTCAGAGCACTATCTGTCCTGCAAAAGGAGTTGGCACAAGGTTGAATAAAAGTTAGGGTATCATAATGCATGTGATGGGAAAAAATGAAGAGAGAGTATAACTAAAACCATTACATTCTACATTCCTCTCACTAATAGAAAGCATAATTGAAGTACTTAAAAACCTAGAACAATATTTTTCATTAGGCTATTGCTAAGTTATGATGCTACCAGTATTTTAATGGAACAAAATTCAGAAAAAGAAGGATCTATCTATTCTGAGCCCATTCATCCATCATATACCATGGACAAAGTTCAAAACATATGGCAATCTTTTTTTTATCAGTTAGCAGACCTATTTGTGCTAATCAAATGATATACAACATGGAAGCAAAGACTAAAAAACCAAGATAGGAAAATATCTGAGTTTTTATACAAACACTAATTGATCTCATATCTCTAATGAATTTTCTGAGTTAACAGTTTCTTTAGAGATTTCATCAAGTTTTCCAGAACATGAAAGATAATTCTCCCTAATTGTAGTAGGCAACCTAATAAAAAATAACTAAGCATGACCTCTCCAAAGTGCATGAATAGGAATTTCACAGGTCCCGCCTTTAATGTCATGGAAAAGGAATTGAGATACAGCCATGAATGAAAAGGAATAATACCTCATTGCACGATAAAGAGGGCGATACCAAATAACATAGCCTCCAGGGACCCCAGCTATGAAGTAGATGATGGCAAGAAACCATATAGTTGGACCTAGAAAAGAAAACGATTTTAGACAAACTGATAACATAGCCATGTAACAAATATGTTCAGTGGATTTGAACCAACCTTCCCCTTTGATCCAGGCTGTGGTAACAGCTATAATATTCCAAGAAAGACAGGCAAATAAACCTGCAATTTCATAAAATCAGGTTACTCTACAGCTGTTACATGTTAGTCTGGAAACATTTCACAAGCTGGTCAACCATTTACCCAACTAAACAAAACTATTGTATGACAATTTAAGCTACATGATTGGTGTCACAGGAATGACCTAAATCAATTAAGAAAGATGATATGCTGACAATTTAAGATACATTGTCCATCTTAGAGATGAAAATGCACCAGTTTGACAATCTTGTCTCTGGATTCCCCTTGCTGACAGGACTGAACCTTGAGGACCAGCCTAGCAAAATTGACTATCATGGACAATGGAAGCAGACAATGGGAAATGATAAGCAGCCACCGAAAAGAATTAAAGAAGTGAAATACAAAACATACCCAACAATGTTGTAAATGCAACATACTGCATCTTCTGTAGGTGGATTGGTATTTCATTTCCAATGTCATGATGGATAATTGGAAAAAATGGAGGCCAGTTCTTATCCTCTATTACAATTCCAGCTGTCAAAACAAAACAGGGAACATTCTCTTATATTAAATATAACCGTGCACAGCCTGGTTGTCTAAGAGAAAAATCAATATGATAACATGCCTCGTGCTATCGCATCTTCCTTCCGTTTTAGTTCCTGAAAAAGAAAAGGAAAGTGGATTTCGAATTACTAACGAGGATATAATACAAATTTAACATGCACAAAAAAAAAATATGCAAAAGTCACCAAAGGTTTCATTGACTTCAAAACTCATGGATTCTAGAAGTTTGGCATGAGGACAAGGCTGATTGAGAATCTTTGGCCAAAGGAAGCTTTTCTGAACATGCTGTTGTTGTCTAAAAATAAAGCTGATGAATGGCCAAATTTCAACTATCCACTAATAACAGTTACTATTAACTTCTATTTCTCTTGCTTGCAAATGCAACCTAGCATGAACCACAAAATTAACAAGCAGATTATAACGATTTAAGTGCAGAATTAGCTATTTCATGATGAAGCAGATTATAAACACACACACACACACACAAATATAAAAAAACATATAAGAGCACAAGCTACTATATCAGAACACTAACCTGTTCCCTCCTCTTCAATTCAGATTCTTTAGCTTGGAGTTCCTTCTCCTTAGCTTTTATATCCTAAAGACAGAAAAGAACAAAAGGCAAAAATATGAAAGCAACATTCAGATAATGTAACTGCATGACCAAAAATCTTGATTCATTATAGTACTTTTCCAGAATCAAGAGGAATATCTATGGTTGCACCGCGATCATAGGTTTCATGAGGAAGGGGTGAAAGCCTTGAAGTTGCAGGGGGGACACTTCCAGGATTCTAGAAAATTTCACAAGAATACAACAAAAGAAAAACACAAGAGAATAAGTTAGCAACAGCACCTAGACAAAAATACTTCACCAAAGCAGAATCGCACCATCAGCTCATGAAATCCGAACATATGCAACAACAACTAAAACCAACCACACTATATCCAAGTGTGGCTGAGGACTGGTACTCAGCAATAAGCAGAAGATCCATAAAGCACAGTGACTTCGTAAGAAATTGGGAAATAAAAATTGTTTTAAGAGAAACATTAAGCATTATTAGCCTCTGATCGTGTTCACCTTGTGCTTGTATATCACTTGTAAGTTTTTAACTTAACTCTTGGATTCCAATCCAATTGAGCAGATCATTGTGATTAAATTTCAAGTCCCTAACTCAGATTCATGTTCAAGGTGCAATGATGAATTTAACCTCAAATCCAATTTACAAACAAAATGCTCAAAAAGACTCAGATTTCTAAAATGGGAAAACTTTTTTTTCTTCAACAATGCTACAAACTATCCTTTGACCAACTGAAAATTATAATCTATGGTCAAATTACACCTATATTGGACTTGACTTCGCTATCAAACCTTCAAAGTAGCACCAAAGGACAAGGTTTATGTGAACCAATTACAAACTTCTAAGTCAAAAGAAATAAGTTTCTTCTTTCATAAAACAAATACCACATTCTGAAAGCTGAAAAATGAAGAGAAAACAAAACTTACAGGCATATAAAACGCGCCTCCGCCATAATTTGACTGCCCTGATCTTTTCCCCTTTCCTCCTTGATCCTTCCATCACCAAACAAACAAACAGAGAAAATAAAAGCTTCATTTCTTCATCTCAATACAAAATTAATAATAATCTATAATTAATATTGCTAAACTAAGTACTAGTAAACCAACTCTAGATTAAGCAAATATTATTTTAAAAAAACTTTATAGTCTAAACAAGATCCAAACTTGTTAAATTTCTCTCTCAAAATCCTCCGCGTTTTCTCAGCAACCAAACAACACAATCAAAATCACAAAAGAATCTAAAAATCAGAAACGAAATGCGCGAACAATGTACATACGCAGATCTTACGCAGATCTAATAAATATGATACGTATAACTTCCACGTACCGCGAAAGGATTGACCTCCTCTTCATCGAACGGATTCGAATCGTACCGACTCATTTTCTAGTGAAAAATCACCAAATCTTAACAAAATCTAGATCCGGGAAATTGAGAGAAATGCGAGGGATTGATTGATCAGCGATTGGATTTTACGGAGAGAATCAAGGAATAAAAAAATTAAAGCGGAAAATGAGGAGAGAAAAAGGATATTAACGGGGAGAGAAAGAAAGAGATGGAGCTGCTGAGGCTTATATAGGTGTGCTTGACTCGGTGTCAACTCGGCTTGACTCGGTGTCAACTCGGCTTGACTCTGGAGTTGTGCTATTTTTTCCCCCTTCAATCTTTATTATTATTTTCTGATTAATTTTTGTGTTATAAAGACTAGCCATGATGGCAGGTATTAATCAAAATTTGAACAAATATCTACATAAGTTATTTAATTTTAATATAATATTAAAATAAATAAATTATATAAAGACACGAATCTTGATTAACACGTAAATATTACCATAAAAAAAGGTGTTATACATATTATCCAAGGATTAATTGATAATTAACATGAGCAGATTTATTATTTTTTTTCTATTTTATTTTCAAATTTTTATATTATATTGAATTGTTTTTGGATAAGTTAAGTCGACTAAATTATATCAAAATAACTCTCATATGTTTTAATTTTAATCCGAACAAGATTGATTTGATGATAACAATTTAATAACAATATTAAATATTTTTTTATAGCTTAAATATTTTCACCCCGTTTGAAAATAAAAAATAATCCAGCTCATAACATAGTATTTACCTAGAAATTATGAGATTAATTAATGGAATAACCTCGAGAATCTCAATGAAAAATATATTTTAATTAGGATAAATGTTTGCAAAACATTTTCCACACACAATTATTATTATTATTTTTAGCTTCTAAGTAAACAATATCCATGAGAGGATAATCTCAACCTTGCTTAAGTGACACGTGTCATTTTCTCTAATTAATTAGGGAAACCTGACCTTTCTCTTCGTCTTCATTAATAAGAGAATCTGTCAATTATTATAATTATTTATTCTCTACCAAAACCTTCTCAGTACGACTTGCAGACAAATACAGGAGAGGAGTCGTCTCCTCTGAGAAAATGGTCTTTGAAACGGAAGACGACATGAATCAGGTGGTAACCACAGTAACCAGATTTCTTTCTTCCAGAAGTTATTGTTTTTTTAAAATATTTTACATTTTAAAATTTATCAAAATAATATTTTTTAAAAAAAAAATTATGTTTTATATTAATTTATCAAAACAATATGGAATAAAAAAAATAATTAATTTTTTAAAAAATATACTTTTAAAATGTAAAAACAATCCGCATCAAATATAGTTTGGATCAACATAAAAAATAATTATCGATTCAATAAAAATAGTTGATTAGGACCCCTAATTTGACACCATGTCACAAGCTCCATGGCCCAATGCTTGTCATCGTAGTCAAAGGTTTCGTTTTCTTGAACACCACCCCTTTGCAGAGAGGTTAGGTTACTTTTTCTTTTTGTGTTTTTAATTCATATATGCCGGCATGCATTGCAGGGGAAGGTGTGATTAGTAGAAGATCACAGATTTGATCCCTTTTTTTAAAAAAAAATAATAATTCCAAACCATTATTCTTATACTTAAACTTTTTCTTGGTTCTTCAACTGCGAATTTAATTTTAATTTTAATTTTATTTGCTGACAGTAATTCAGTAAATTGACAACCGATGATCTTTATTATTCTAAAAATACTTTGTTTCACATATATTAAAGATGGATAAATATTATATGCAAAGATACTAATGAAAGATAAATATTTATTACATAGATATTAACATTAATGAGTGGTAAATATATTTAAGCATAGATATTAATGAATAACAACTTATTTTTATATATGTATTAATAAAATGAAACTATACTAGGTCATGAAAGACTTGTATAATAGGGTATAATCATACTGAGTCAGGCATTCTCAAGAACATGACATGGTTTACATTGTAGGTCTCAAGTTTATGTCAAGACATGCTTAGCTTGTAAAAGGTTTGTGTCAAAACATGCTCAGCTTGTAAAATATTAACAACCAGGGTTTTACTCGTATAATTCAAACCTGCAAAGAGTACCTGCCTACAAATCTAAAGATTAAACAATGTTCATCAAGACTATTTTAGTCTTGAAAATAGGGTCATGCATGTTCCCTTAAAGATTGATTATATGTAAATCTGAAGGCCTGCAAACAAGGTAGACGTGCCTGCGCAGATTCTAATCTTGTTGTTCACGTTCTTTTCTTATTTTCCTGATCACTTGGCATAATTAGTTGTTAATTGTCTATCGCTGTAAAAGTTAATGACAAGCCAGGGTGAGTGCGTTGGATTCTCACCAAATATTCTTGCTATCTAATCCCACATTCTCACTTTCACTCTTTCCATCTTTGCTGGTGCGAGTGTTTCTCTACGCAAGAACACTCCCCTTCTGATGCATTTTTACTTTCTGTTGTAGCTTTGACAAATCACTTGAGCTCTTAATTTGCTCATGAACTTTTGAAACATCAGCGAGAGATGCAGCGGGTACCGTAGCATAAACAATGTCAGCAAACTACGCTCATAAATTCTGAAAACCAAAGAAGAAATCTTGAATGGAGAGATTGTCATGAGACTATCAAGCAATCTTATACTCCAACTACCCACATCTAGCTGGATTGTCCTGGTGATAAATATGGATTTTGCAGTTTAATATGGCCTCGAATTGAGGACAATAAGAGGATCAACAAACTCTAACATTCATGTAATCATACATGCATTTTTAACATTCCAAGCAACCAACTTTGTAGGATCTGTAGGGACTGGATCTCTTCTATCTATTAGCCCCCACAAGTCCTTCCTTGTGACATAATTAAAACTGAAATTCCCAGGAGAAATTGTTCTTACCAGTGAATTGAATATTAAATGAATCATTGTTGCTTATAGACATGATGTAGTTATAGACACAAGAAAAGGCCAAGCAATCCAAAGAATCGGATAGCAAAAGTAGTTCAGAAACCTAGCTCTGGTACCATTTCAATTTTGCTGAATTCCTCTCATTGAGAGAGTGCTTTTCATTAAATAGAATATTGTTCTATAATATAAGCCTAATATTGTGACTAACATATGCCTTTATGCTAGTAACAGTTATTACAGAATGTATTATGCATCATCTAGTGTTGACATTCTGAGAGATCACAATTTTCCAGCTTCACATTCACAAGTTGAATCATAAGTTCTATGCACTGATTTTCATCTGGGAGATTGCAATTTTGCAGCTTCACATTCACAAGTTGAATCATAAGTTCTATGTACTGATTTTCATTTAGTCGCCGATTGATTCATTGCTGGGGCGGTCTCTCTTTATCATGCCTGTTAGATCCTGCACAACCTCAGACATTTGCGGCCTGAATTCTGGTTCAGACTGCAAGGTAACCTTAAGGTTAGGCAAAGGTAATCATCCTTTATTTGGCAGAAAACAAAATCTTGGACCGCAACTAGATGTCATTCACTTGTTAATAATGTACCAAGTCTTTGAGGAGATCATAAAGAAACCAACAATATAATTCTCACCTGAACACATCGAGAAATGATATCAGCAAAGTTTGATAAAGATTTAGCAGAGTATTCTCCATTAAGGTCAGGGTCAACCATCTTTGACAATGTGTTGATGTCATGGAGCTGGGTCATTGCCCATCTCACCAGAAAATGCTCCCCTCGACTCCGTGTCCTTTGAAAATTTGTAAAGAAGACATTAAATAAGTAAATTTTTTGCCTTGGGATAGCAAGCACCATATGACTTTGCAATTAGGATAACAGTTTTACCTGTCATAAGACTTCCGGCCAGTTAAGAGTTCTAGCATGACCACACCAAAGCTGTAGACATCACTTTGGATGGTATAAATTCCTGATTCAAATTCTGGAGCCCCGTAACCATAAGTTGTTAGCAGCTGGGCTGACAACTGAAATAAGGGGACTAATTTTAGTGAAGTGAGCGGAATGGAAACAAGAAAGCTATATAAATCCCTGCACCAACTGAAGTACTTTTTCCTCATACTGAAATAAGTCTTATCAATCAGCCAACTAGCTCTCAACAGAATTCCTTTCTTTGAGAGTCAATAAATTGCAGTCAATAAACCAATCTAACACATCTGAAAGTCAACTCCCAAGATGATTCATATTTCAACCTGGGTCACTGCCTGATTGTATGATCATTACTTACCTGACTTGCAGACCTTGATGATATTAATGAAGCCAAACCACAATCTGAGACATGAGCACCAAGATCATCATCAAGAAGAACATTGGCGGACTTGAAATTTCTGTGTATAACAGGTGGCTGACAGACCTCGTGCAAAAACCTTCACACACAGAACAACAAAATCAGTATGCAGAAAAGGGGTTGGGGGCGAGCATGCCGCCCACCTTCAAACCATTGAAATATTTTGGTGAATTATTGACCATTTTATGGACCTGAATCCACAATCCATTTCTAGCATATTGGATACCTAGTTGTATCTTTTTAACCCATATACCTTTGGAAAACTTGTATTTGTTGGCTATTCAAATCTCTCTTCATACATGCACACACTTTTTGTATTGGAGTTCTTTTTAAGTTGGGAAAAGTGATCCAGTGGCTAGTTCACTTACATTAAGGCTTTAGCGGCTCCAAGTGCCATCCTAATGCGGGCATTCCAGGAAAGTTTCTTTTTAAATTCATCGTCTGAGTGTAGTGCACCTTCCAAAGAGCCATTACTGTAATACTCATAGATCAGAAGCCTCTGACCATGCTCTGCACAGTATCCCATGAGCTCAACAACATTAGCATGTCGGATCCGATCAATATTGTTAACCAGTTCAATAAACTCACGATCCTTCTGCTTCTCTGCAGTCCTATTATCAAGTTTCTTGACAGCAGCAAGCTAAAAAAGCAACCAAATACAACCAATATCAGAAGCCAGACATTCTACTATATGTTTTTCTTACAACAAAATTGACTTGCTTGATTAGATAGATGGCACCATTTAATAGGGAGGTTTGAAATAATGCACTGAACCACCTTAAGTTTTCACCTTTTAAAGCTTACTGATATATTCTGTTTAAGGATTTGGAGTAATGGTCTCAACACTTAAAAACCAGCGTTTTGGACAATTGTGGAAAGGAGCACACAAGGAAGTCAATTATCAGTGACTTGAGAGGGCAGAAACAAAGCTATGAAGAAAACTAACAAAATTAATATAATAATACAGCAAATCTCCAGATAGAATATTGTGGCTCATCAATCACCATAAATAAATTGCCAAAATTAACAGCAATCATGGTAAGAGATCGTACCTTTCCATCAGGAAGCTGTGCCCTATAAACACTTCCCAGCATGCCTTCTCCTATAAGATTTTCTTGAGAAAAGCTGTTTGTGTATTGCTGAAGTGATGCAATATCGAAGGACCTAGCAGAAGTGGGGGGGATCTGAGTTATGCGAGAAGGCTTTCTTGAGCTTGCTTCAGCACGCACAATTGGCTCAACAATGACATTCTCAACAGGGGGTGGAGGAGGAGGTGGTGGGGGTGGAGGTGGAGGTGGAGGAGGAGGAGGATCCATGAAATCAATATCTGCTCTGTCCATGTCCATTAAGTGATTGTTCCTCTTTGGTATTGGGTTCATTTTGGGTTCATTTCTCATATGCATATTCCGTGGCTTTGGATGGTCCTCTTTGGGCTTCTGTGTGGTCTCCTTTGGAACTGTTTAAATTTTTTTAGAACATGTCAGTGATCAAAATAATTGAAATCTTGCATGGAAGCAGATGATTCAATTTAAATAATGGTTTGCCTTTTTCATTTTGACTAGTTGATTGGACCAAGGATCCATTGTCCCTTGGGTTCTCTCCAACTTGATGCCGCTTGAAAATTCTGCTATCCTCCTTCCTTCTTCTGTTACATCTTGGAATCAAAAGCACAAGTGCTAATGCCAGTATTACAAACAAGAATACACCTGCAATGGATATCCAAACTACTCTTTTATTTTTTCCTCCAGAGCTCGATTTATCTGATGAAGACGGCCCATCAGCCTGCTTCCCGTGTTTTCTCCAAGAAGACGGTGATGGTGGAGCCCTGGAAAGTGGTGGTGTTGGAGGAAGCGGCGGTGAAGGTGCTGGTGGGGATGGGGATGTGGGTGCAGGTAATGGAGCAGGGGAAGTATTGAACGGATTGCCATCATTTCTGCAACAAGTATCAATGTTAGCAAATAAATGACGGAAGTGCAACTAAATCTTCCAAACTAGAAAGAACATTTCTTCCCATTCATTTCAAACACATATTGCAAAGTTCTATGGATTTAGATGCCAAACAGAGTAGAAGCGAGTAAAAGAAAATGCATCCATCCTATTTAAGAATATTTGATTTTTTTGCTGGCAGGAGTCATAGTAACCACATGGTGTCATTAACTCGGTGCATCAGAATGTGGAGATCAGAAAGTCCCCATAGAATGATTTCCATGCTATTGAGTAAATTCCTAGCTTGCATTCAAGAAATTATTAAGCTCCGATTTCTGCAAGGTATAAATATGTCTATATAATTATGTGCTTCGTCACATTTAGCACGAATTGGATGTATTCCTCCCCATAAGTTCCAACAGTGGATTGCAGGTTTCTTCACATGTATATTATATCCAGAAAAAATCCCAGCTTAAAGAAATCCATGCATTCTTAATAGAACCCTTCAAGAACATGATTGGTCTGAACCATTTGGACACATCAACATGGTATGACTTCCAAGACCTGCTTGTTTTCAAGGACACTGCAAATAGTTGCTAATGCTCTGATCAGAATAACACGATAGAGATGCATAAATAATTATCATCATCCTTTACTAATCTATTCAAATATTTAAGCTTAATGGAGTTTTCATACAACTTTCAGGAACTGTTAAATACCAGAAATTCCTAAATTGAGGGAACATGATGCATAATTGACACAGTATTCATCAATTTAAGTCATTATGACAGCATAATTCATAGAGATACATGAATGCTTTTGAAAAGCATCAAGTTCCATTTCAAATGAAATACATTTTGATTCCTACCTGAATTTTGGGATGGCCAGCAGCTTGTCAGGTATGGGTCCTGAGAAGAGGTTATTCTCTATATTCCTGTTTTATGAGAAGTACAAAAGGACAGCAAAACAAGGGAATGAATCATTCGACAAACTTCAGAACACAAAACTAGATAGAAAAACGTGAATAAGAATAGATTTACTGTCATTTAAAATTGAAAGAGACATGGTATGGAATAGTACAAATCTCTCAGGGGAAGATCTTCTAGAACATCAAGGGTCCCAGATAGCTGATTGTCCTGCAAACGTCTGCCAACTAAGTGGTTAGCATTATACATGGAGATGAAGCGAATGCAATATAAATCGACTTGCTGTGACAACTTACAGGGTTGTAAGACTAGCTAAATCTATGAAAGAAGAAGGCAACTGCCCACTCAAATTGTTACTGGACAGGTCTCTGCAAAAAGCATAAGTTGTTACACTAACCACAAGGCAACATTAATGGAACTGTAAAAGTATGCCAGCTTTGAAAATATAACCTACAAGTTGATCAACCCAGGAAGAGCTTGAAAGGCATCTGGTATCTCTCCACTTAAAAAATTATCATTAAGAGACCTACAAGGCATACAAAGTCAAGATATAAGCATAATTTATAAATATGAGATTAAGCAAGCATCAACCCCAGCAAAAGAGGAGCCTAAACTTACATGGCTTTCAATAAGGTTAAAGAGGACAGAGAATCAGGGATGCTTCCAGTGAAGTTATTGTCTGCAAGGAAACTGTCAAAGGTAAAGACTATTATAAGTTGTTCCATAAAAAAATCCAGAATAGAATATATGGAGGGGGGGCAAACCCGAAGATTATATCATGTAACAGGAATCATACAGGTTTTGCATAGTAACAGGCAGATTGGATGGAATTCTCCCTCCTATGTGGTTATTGCTCAGATCTCTAAACAAAAACAAGAAGAGAAAAGAATAGGTGCAAAAAGATTAATGTCAGAATCCACAAAAATCACAAGAAAGATTGTTGCCTAATATCCAAACAAATGCAGTTTATGTACTTTGGTTATGCTTCCTCCTATTTCATCTAATGTGTAAAGCACACAACTAGAAATCGATACTTGGGGTATCAAGCAATTTAGACCATTCATATAAGGGTAGATAAATGACATTTTCAAACTACCACTTACATTGAAATGATAGAAGCAAACATTCCCAGATTATCACCAAGTTCTCCTCGCAAATTCGCACCATGAAGAACTCTGCAAAACAGCACGTTTTAAAAGGTTTTCCATTATCAATGCCAACAAATGGCAATAAATATGATGAGACCACAGCAGAGCTCCATACATGGCTTGAATTTCTGAAACATTACAAACAATGCCTTGCCACCCTTCGCCGCATGGATCTCCACCGGTGCCAACCCACCCAGGCAGTGCAGGAGAGCCCAGTGAAATGTACAAGTTATTAATTGCAGTAACTAAGTCAATCAAAACAATGCAGGTGATAAGATTCAAAGCTCCATGTACTATGAAACAAAATTAATAACACTACGATTCCAGCTTAAAAATATACAGTAACAAATAGTAATAGTCCTATTTGGTTGCTGAAAAAGAAAAGTTAAAACAACAAAGGAAATTTACAAAACCAACCAAGCATTTCTTCCACCTAGGTGTGATAGCTTATATCGTTTTAATTTTAACTAATAACTTTACTTTTATATCCCACATTTTCTCACAGACCAAAAAGCTGAGAGAAACCCAAAACAAAAAAGAGTAAAATAAAATATATATAAAAAAAAGAGTCAAGCTTAATTACCATCACTTGGATTAGTAACAGCATCTGAAATTCTTGCTGTGCAAATCAAAACAAACCCTGCAAAGAATATTCCATAGATCGCCAAATTCAGGCACGCTCTTTCATCAGATGTCTTGACTCCCATTGACCTCTCGAACTCAAATATCTTTTTTTCTTTCTATACACCACCAACCATAAACCCACTTCCAATCTGAAAAAAACAACCAAACCCCACAAAAGAATATCACAGAAACACAGTTAATGATCTTACCAGAGCTCGAGAACTCAGCAGCATAAAATCCCAACAAGGCAAAAAGTACTGAGCACCAAAAAACACAAGCTTGACGAATGTCGAGCTTAAATGAAGCAAATTGCTGTCATTTACAAACGAAAGGAAGTTTCTTTTTTACCTTTTTGTAGCTCTTTTTAGAAGTAAAACAGGGAAACTTAGGTGCTAAGAATCAGTGAATTAGGATATAGGGAACAAGAAATGGACGTCAGCAGATATTACATCACAATGTTTACGGGACGAAAAAATAAAAAGAACCAACTTCCTTCTGTAAAGAACAGTAGAGAGAATTGTAGAAAGAGCGACTTTTGACCATGAAATGTAAAGAGAAAAAACTACTCCACAAAGAGAGAGAGAGAGAGGCTATTTTCTTTTCTTTTCTTTTCTTGCTTTTCTTTCTGTAAAAAACTATAAACTAGGCAACTAGAAGAGTAGTAGTAGTGAAGTCTTCCCATGACTTGAAGTTGAACAGTCCCTGGTGTGAGAGGGATAGTGTAAGACACTTTCATACGGGAACTTCTTGGACTTTTATCCTAGTTTGGCTTGCCCACCTTTTCTGTGCTCTAACATCATCCCTATATTTCAAATTCTTATGTCTCGGATCCTTTCATATTAGATGATGCATGATCAATCTCGACCATCAAATTATAACTTAGAGATTGTTTTTTAAAGTGTTTTTATTTAAAAATTTATTAAAATATTATTTTTATTATTTTTTAAATTATATTTGATATTAGAATATCAAAACGATTTAAATATATCAAAAAAACTTATTTTCAAGTAAAAATATAAAAAAAAATCATTTGTTTTTAAAAACATTCCTCAAATGCATTCCTAAACAAGTTCTAAATCCAAGGGATTGGATTAAGAAGGTTTGTCTTTGTTTTTACATTTGGAAATGTTTTTTTCAAAAATGTGTTTGTCTTGAAAAATTACCAAATTAATTCGTGATGGTTTTAATGCAATTTCTTGTAGTAAATAAACAAAAGGGGTGATATTGAAACAAAAAAAATAATAGATATGCCAAACAAGATAAAATTGAGAGTAGAAGGACCCAGACTCACCATTACCCACGTCTGGCGTGGTGAATGGTGAGTAGACCTATAGACAAGGCATCTTAATATTGACTCACGCGCCTTATTTGCGCGTGTACATGGTGTTTCCATCTATGATTTTGGTAGAAAATCCCCAGAAATGACGTACACGCCAAGCTACTTTTAGTAGAACGTGTGAATAGGCTTGATAAAAAGAAAATGGAGATTCTCTTTTAATAAAAAAAAAAAAACCAGTGTCGAAGTTGTCTATGATACCGGTTTTTCAATTAGAACATAACCTTCTGGTTTTTAGTATTTTAACATGTCATTTGATATTGTATTGTTTATATATAATTAATTATATATATATATGTGGAAAAAAAATATTAATATAATAAGTATAATTAAAATTTGAATTTTTTTATTTAAAATATTTTAGTGTTTTTAAATTATTTTGATATATAGATGTCAAAAATATTTTTTTAAAACAAAGATTTTGAACCGGAGCAGCACGTCCAAAGCAGAACCGAGGCGTTTTGGCCTGAATTTCCGGAACGAACCGGAATTAAAACGAAGACGAAAACAACGTTGTTTTGTCTTGGTTTTTGAATGGAATGGAGCGAGACGGAGCGGAATTAACAACTATGATGCAAATGTTATGTTTCAAGTTATATTTAATTTAAAAATACATTATTTCTTGTAATTTTTTAAATTAAAACATAGTTTAAACTGCATAAACAAATATACTCTCAATAACCTGTTTAATTTTACTTGTAGATGATTGAAAATGCTTTTTTTTTCTTCTAGAAAAATAGGAAAATACTACTATTTGCTAGGTTACCGGGATATGATATAGAATAATAATTGCAATGTGAAAGTTTAATGAGATGGATGCCTTTATAGTTAGGTGTCTTGTTTCTTTTGACTTTCTACCCTTTTCTTTCAAGGGTGGTTGGGTTTTATTTATTGTCCAAGTTTCAAGATATAGTTTATAAGAACATGTTTTTTTTTAAAAAAAAAAGTATCTTTATTTATAATTTGAATTTGTTTTAATGTGTTAATGTTACAAGTAATTTTAAAAAAATATATATATATATTAATATATTTTTTAAATAAAAAATAATTTAAAAACAATTGGTACCATTAAACTGGAGTGTCGTGTTTTTTTTAATGTAAGGAAACTCTATTTTTGAAAAGTACACTTTATGGGTCAAAGTGATCGAGTAAAACCTCATTTGTTTTAGGTTCTTACAAACAGTAATTTATTGGTTTTAGGTCTTGTAAACCAAAGTCTTACTCTTCATCCTTTGTGATTTATTTTAATAAATCCTTATACATGGCATCTAAATCAATTTTAGGCTTTGTTTGTTTCCGAAATTCACTTTTCGGAAACAACTTTCCAAATTTTTGTGTTTGTTTGTCTTCGGAAAGTTGGTCAATGGAAAACACTTTCCGGTCAACGAAAACACTTTCCAGTCAAAGAAAAATTTGACTAGGTTTTCCGGAAAATTTGGGCGGAAAACACTTTCTGGAAGTTGTGAAAAATTTAGAAATGTCATTATTTGCTGATTATATCAAATTTGATCTTCAAACTTTTGATTACTATATATAATTTGTTTTGAATTATTTATTTTTCAATTCCATCTCTTAAAAATTAATTTTTATATTAATTTTGGTCCTTATTTTTATAATTGCTATTTGCTTTTTTCTTATTATTTTTTATTAAAAATTTTTATCTATCAAATTTGGTCCTCATTTTTTTTATTTTTACTTATTTTATTTGAAATAATTTATGAAATGTTAATTACTATTATTTTAATTTATTCACCTTTCATTTTTTTTATTTTTTTAGATTTGATCTCTATTATTTTGATTATTATTTATTTTATTTTAGATAATTTATTAATGTTTTTTAAATTTCATTCTCATTCAACTTTTTAATTTGTAAGATTTGTTCCTTATTATTTTAATAAACTTGAAAAAAATTATTAATAAATTATTTTCCGATTTATTTTCCATAACACAAACAAACACGGAAAGTGTTTTCAGGTTCATTTTCCATAACACTACCAAATAATAGAATTCATTTTCTCTGAAATTCACTTTTTAAAAAAATCATTTTCCAGCAAAGAATCGAGGTCTTAAGAGCATGGAATTTGATATCTTTGTGATATTCATTTTCTTAAGCTATTGGAAAGTGATGGCACGTTCTCCATTGCACGTATGGATGCAATCGACCGAAAGAGATTAAAAGAATGATAAATAGGCTTGTTCCGGAAATACTTTGAAAATGATTTTTTTATTAATTTTTCTAGTTTTTTTTATTTTATATAAACATATTACATATGATTTATAATATCTGGATTTGAAAATAAAATATTTAAAATCCAACAATGCTTGCAATATAATTAAAAAATATTGTATAATTAAAAAAATTAATTCTCATACAAAATCATGTTTTTGCTCAAACATATTGTTTCATACAAAAATTATCCAAGCAAAATAATTAAAATTTTGGAATTAAATATTAAATTCTGATATTCTTCATTTATGATGATGCATACCTTCTTTAAAGTTTCAATTCAACATTTCAATCAAGCACACCACTCTATTTTATTTGACACGTGCATGGGCCATGGAAAGAAGGTCTATTTCTTTTCGCATAATTCCTCGCATGCTACTTCCAGGGAAGAATGTTGTGTCTGATATGGACATTAGTCTTACGTGGCAACTCTATCCATTACAACCACAGGAACTATATTTTTGGTAATAAATTATTATTTAACAATAAAAATATTTTTAAAATACAGTGATAACACGAACGTATATTGGATTATCATCATTGAAAAAAGAAAAGTTCGTGGATATTTTTCCATGAAAATTTTTTAATGTTTGAAAAAAAAATAAAAAAAATAAATGCATGACCATGTTTTCAACCTTCCCAATTACAATCTGCAGCCAGCTCATCAGATGAAGGTGACAGGGTAAACCTCACCCACCTTCAACTACTTTATGTATAGAAATTTATTACATTAGCAAAATTTATTTTATTTTATATATTTTACTCTTGTACTTATTTTTATCTCGTTTTTATGAGACAACAACTAAATAGTATCTAAAATATTGAATTTTGTTAGAGCCTGGAATGGATTTTCTTTTTGGTAAAATGAAAGGTACAATTTTTTAATACTTAAATGTATTTGGAACATTTTTTATATGCAAAGTTTAAATTATTTTCATATTTTTTTTATCTATTTTTATAATGAAAACTAGCCTTTACTTGTTTATACACCTTGAACAAGGTGGTTTAGAAGGGTTTTCTTTTTATCTCATCTCGGGTTCAAACCTTGTCATATACGTTTGTCATCCTCGTGGTGTCTTATATGATTATTAGTTTTACGGGATGTTCAGTGAATCCGAGAATTAGTTATGGTGCGCGCAAACTGGTCCGAACACCCCAATTATAAAAAAAAAAATATTGAGTGGGTCAGGGTGACAACTTGAGATAACTTGCAAGAGATCGTTTTATTTGTTTACACCCATTAAAAATTTAAAAAATTAGTCAGATAATACCAACAACAAAAAAAGTATGTCCCACTATCCTTTATTTATTAAAGTATTGAGAGAATTTCGTGTGTATATATATATATATATATATATAATAATAATAATAATAAAAATAATAACAACCTTATTGGAGCCCTAGCAAAGGTGTCATTTATCAAGAATCTATATGACAGCCACCGAACTTATCAGGGATGATGACTTCAATTTCTTATTCGTTGTATTTCGTTATCACCATCGCCACAAAATTAATTAATAAAGTAATTAGTTTCACTTTTTGACTTGTAATTAGTATTATAAAATGACTTGGTGAGAGCTTGAGTGCTTGACCTAGATAGGATGAAAATAAGATCAAAGAGTTGTTGACTAGTCAATTTCTAGTAATTATTTTTGGCTTGATCTCCAATTCGTCATGAGAAATGATTTAAACTAGATTATTTTAAGTGGTGTAATAAAAAATTAAGTATTGTTGATATGTTTTATAATAAAGAAAATTTATAATGGTATAGAGATAAACCTCATATGGCTCGATCAACTTAACAAATTCAAAAATAACCCGAGTTAAAAATCTATTTGAACTAAGAAAATTAAACATGACATGTTTTTTGTTAAAATTTATTGAGATAAAAATATATTGGATAGATCCGATTAGTTAGCCAGATTTATTATCCAAATCATGAGATCGGAATAACCCTAAAAAACAAATTAAAATCAAATATAAAACTCAATTCACAATTAAACAAATGTTAAATGGAAAACTTGAAAAACAAGAGTTAATCAAAATATAAGACAAAAAATAAATAACTCGGGTTAACATGTCAAAATTGCATCTTGGTTTATGTAACTGAGATAACTCCATAAAATACAAATCAAAACAAATTATGAAGTTCAATTTTCAATCAATCTAACACTAAAAAATGATGTTGAAAAAATATCAATAAAAAAAACTTGAATTAACATGAGTAAACTAGTCAAACTCATACTTTGAAGACATGTGTAACAATGTTATTTTATTTCTTGAAAAATATGTAATTTGAAGAGTTGTCCATTTTCATGTATTTTATATTTTCAAAATATAATTATATTTTGAGTGAAAACAAACAAATAATTAAATATTGGTAGTGTATAATATACAAAAATAATTCAAAATCATATAAAAACAAAAAAATCTCAAAAATATTTTTAATGAGATCACGATCACAATTCATAGACAATATGCCAGTGATGAAGCCTTCACCCGCTGTTGTCATTAGATCCCCAGGAAAGATACATTGGAAACACAGATTCCATTTTAAATATATTTAGTATTAATACTTTAAATCATATAAAAATACCAAAATAATTAATTTAAAATAATAATATAATTTTTATTTTTATTCTAAAACATTTTTTAAACAAATTCATTAAATTGATTTTTTTATTAACATAATTATCCGAATCAGTTTACACATACCTCAATTAATTTTATAAATCTTAGAATTAAAATTAACAAACATGTAAAATAACTTTTAATAAACATCGTATTAACAAACAAAATACTAAATTGAGTTTGCTGCAGCATCACAATGCACAAAAATTCCTGAACAGGAAATTTGGGGCCACTCGATGCCACATGGGACCATGACTCTTCGTGCCTGTTTTGATGAGTGATGCAATCAAATTTTATTTTATTTTTATATTTTAAATTAAAAAAATTAGTGTGTTTAGATTATTTTGATGTGCTGATGTAAAAAATATTTTTTAAAAAAATAAAAAAAATATCATTTTAATATATTTTAACATGAAAATTATTTTGAAAATCTACCATAATTACACTCTAAACAGCTAAAGTGTGGTAGGGCACAGCCCTGGCTCGTTTGGGTCACAGCTGCCGTCAACAAAATAAAAAAAGTCACAACAAAACAGGGCTTTGTCAATGTCTTCATCGTTCAATAGAAACTTCATTAATTGGATTTTATAGGCATCAGTCACATCCTTGATTAAACCTTCGACTACCTCATTTTCTTGCGACTTTATAATTTCAACAGGACAACACAACTTCTTCTGTCGTGTCATGGGCTGTATGGAAAACCATTTTTTTAAAAGAAATGAATTTTGTGTTTTGTTTTGAATTAATAACTTTTTAATATTTTAAAATTGATACGTTGATATAAAAATTAATTTATAAAAATATAAATTTAGTAAAGAGAGAGAATCATTATAATAATATAGATGGAGAGAGAACGACAGAGCATTTACGCTGGTACTGTATAGTATTTTTTAAGAGTATAGTTTAGATTGTTTTTAAAAATAATTTTTATTTAAAAATATATAAAAATGATATTTTTTTTAAAAAAATTATTTTTAATTTCAATACATCAAAATGATCTATAAACACCAATTTTTTAAATTTAAAATAAAAAATAAAAATATATATATATATATTATTTATTTTTTCAAAACATCGCACTTGTAAACACCTCGTAGTATTTTCTATATGTCTCCATGAAGATAAAAAAAGGGGTTGGGGTTCATGTTAATTTTGCTTCCATAATTTATCAATTTTTACAAAGTAATTTTATTTATCTATTTTAATTAATCACTAATTATATATATAAAAATGGAATTTAATCACTCTTAATTAAATTAAGCTAGGAAAAAAATCTAATTTTAGAATAAACCATGTAGAAAAAAAGCTAATTTATTTTAAATAAAACATCTAAAATAACTAAATAGTGATATCCAACATCAACATACGACTTGAGATGGCTGGGAGTTGAAACAATATGGGCAGAGAGATTTGGGCCGAATAGGCCCATTAAGCCTTTCGAATTCAGCGTCTATCGAAACAATTCTGGATAGACAAAAAGTTTTCTGGGCCACCCAACATAACATGCATTTTTATGCATTAATATTCAACAAGAATAAAATATATTTTTCAATTCATCATTTCATATATATTTTTTAAAAATTTATTGTTCTCATATTTATTAATGCATGTGCGTAAAAATGATCAATTCATTTTTTATTTTATTTTATTGAAACTTGTTTTCATAATGATAATAAATTTTACTTTTTTTAAAAAAAAAATTATTCTAAAAAACATGAATAAGAGAAGGAAGTTTTTGATCAACAACTTACATTATTTCCTATTTAATTAAATCCATTGGGATTCTTATGGATTTTTTAATTATCGGTATCTTTTATCCATTAAACGTTGTGCTAATAAAAATACATGTTATTATATATATATATATATATATATATATATATATATATATATATATATATATATATATATATATATATAAGAAAAAATGAAAAAAATATATATTTTTTCAACATAATTTTAACCAATATAGGTTCTTATGAATATATATTTTAATTATTATATAACTGAACAAAATAGATTTGAAAAACCACCACAGCTCTTGATTTGATAGTTTTTTGCAGTCTAATGTCATTCTTGGGAATGGGGCTGTGATTATTTTTGAAATTGATTTTCATTTAGAAATAAATTAAAATGATATTTTTAAAAATTATTTTTGACATTATCACATCAAAATGATTTTAAAATATCAATTTTTTTATTTAAAATAGAAAAAATTCAAATTTTAAACAATTGACGAGTACAACCACGAAAACAAACAGGCCAGAAATACACTTGGTTGAAGCATGGATTGGAGCTCGAATGACATGGAAGAGCCAATTAATTAATCCCAAAGGATTTAGATTTAGAACATAAACTTGCCTAAATGAAACTATCCAAGCTTGTAGAGAAATGATATCACGTTGATAGAGAGCCACCCGATAGGTGTATTTGATCACCATTTTATCATGCCATAAGAAATAACTCCTTGTTCATGCACTTGTATTAGTGGCTATTTGAAACTGTTATTGATATTGTTTTTAAAGAACTTTTCGTTTAGAAATACATCAAAATAATATCTTTTTTTTATTTTTTAAAAATTATTTTTAATATCAACACATCAAAATGATCTAAAAACACCAATAAATTTATTTTAAAGTAAAACATAAAAAATTCAATTTTTTATAAATCACTTTCCGATCACGCTCCCGAGCACCCCCTTAATTTCTAAAAACATACTTTTAAGGATTCAGGTTTCGCAACAAAACAAGTAGTTTACAAGGAATGACACACTTTGCTGTGTTGATTTAGACCTTACAGAAGCGAAGACAGCTCGCATTTAATCATTGGATTCAAATGTACACTAATTCATGATCAGTAATGATTGAAAAAGTATAGGAAAAATCAGCTGTTCTGGTTAGTTTTTTTGAGTCCATGTTAGTTGAGGTGAAGCTGTGGCATGGGCTATGATGCGCACTGGGGGCCAGGAGCTGGGCGTGCGAGGAAGGTAGGAACATCTTCACCCGGCATCAGGACCGATACCCCTTCCGCATAAACTGTCATCTGCATATGAATCAAGAAGTCAACAAAGAAAACATTTGCAGACAATCATGTTTTGAGAGAGAGCTTCAGCACAGATTGCTGCAAATTCGGCACGAACTAGAAACAGGCAAAACTGAAGAATCACTTCTCAGGCATCAGATATCTTCAATCATCAGAACAACCAAACTAGATATTAGTGGAAGGTGTAGCGTGCAATCTCCACGACATTACTGTAAACAAGTGTACAGGAGTTTTCCAGCCATGGAAAGTGTAGCGGGTCCAGCAATTAATGCAAGTTCATATTTTCAAAAAAGTTCAGGCTGGGGGGAGCTGAAAACAGAAGCCATGCAAGAAGAGACAAAAGGGTTTACTTTAATCATTCTTAAGATACTGGTATAAAGACATGAACTAGTGGAGTAGAATGATTTCTTAACAAGCAATAATACCTACCACATTATCCCCATTGTCTCCGGATTTCACACCTCTTTTCCATAAATCAAGGGTCTCATTTAACAATCAATTACTGTGTTAACGTTTAGTGTGGAAAAAATGCGAAATCATTGAAGCATTTTGATATATGAGAGGTAAATAAATAGGTAGCTATGCCACGATACTATCTTGGACCACCACTCGAACAAGGCAAAAGAAAGCTGGTTTGCCATGTCTTAGCTGTATAAGGAAAGGATAAATGAGACATGGCAAAACAATGGGCGCATAATATAGAATACCAGGCATGTTTCAAAAGACGTTTTCTCACTCACAGCATCACATCAGGTGAATGTGATAATATGTTGGCCTACTTCAAGTTGAAGCTAAACAACAAATTCAGACAGGAAAAACTTGACCATTGTGTCTAGACATGTTTGGTTGCCTTAATGGCATAGGACAAATCTTGGGATGGCAAAAATGGGAGATTTTCAATGATACTATTTTTCTTTCACAGCTTCGGGCCACCCTAATCTCTAGAGATCTTCTAACAGGGCTTCACACAACTCTCCATGCATATTAGAATTTTTCATACATCATTTCCTATGTTCTTTTCCGTAAGTAAACAAAGGCAAGATCATTTTCTTGCATGATTCAGTCTTCAGCACTCATTGATACTATAATGGACTAAAGCAATAAAGACAAAAATCACATGCTGGTAAGATATAATGGACCCGTTAGCCTGATAAAGTAGCATGGGTAAACATATTTATGTAATTAATGTCTTCCCATGTGTGCTTCGAACATAATTAACCATGCAGAATGAGCATCAGGCTGTTTAATAGACACCTAAATTGATCAATTATATAGCAGACACAGCCATATCAACAACATTGGGTGCTCATAAATAACAAATCTAGAGGATTAGATTTAGACTTGGGTGCAGTAGATTTGGAGCATAAACATGGTTGTTTCTGGCCAAGATGATGTTAACTGTATCAAATCCTCTATAGTGAACACATGAACAAGGAAAGCAAAACTTCATAAGTTGTAAATAACAAATAAGAATGGTATAAAAGTAATAATATTATTACACTTAAATGACAATACAGATGCATTAGGGCAATAATATCTATTATTCTAATGTGTTTATAATAAAATGAGGTTGCGTTAAAGAGCCGTCGTAATGTTATATTATAATGCAAATGATGAATTATTTAACATAAGGCAGCCCACTACAGAAGCTCCCATATAATTCCACTAATCTTCCAAATTTGCATGATTTGTCCACAAATTAAGCCACCAAACTTCAATTAGCTAAAGCTCATTTTTCACAATGATCATCTTTAATCACTATCTAAAATCACATATGCCATATGTAATCATGGTTTTGAAAATTTCTCCCTGATACTAGAAACTAAAGACAATTTACTATTTGAGGTCAAGTTAAACTAAAACGAAAACTTACTGGCAGGCTAAATAATGATTGAAAGGCAATTACATATTGAAAACCAATGTCTCCTATCATTGAGTGGAAGAGAAAAATCCCAGGTATCAAAAGTTGTAAAGGATCATTCAATCAGCAAGAACCTGAACGACATGCCAACACATGGGCAGTCCTGACATAGATAGAGCTATCAATTGGACGGTGGATATGCATATCAATAGGTCCCAGCTATCACCCTCTTTGTCTCATGTGACCTGGTAAAATATTCTTTCAAACAGGAACTCCCTCAAATGAACAAGAGAAAAAATGATACTTTATCTATGCATAAATACCTAATCTTTCATGTTAATCACTGTCAAAAGAAGTAAAATATATACAAAGTTTGAGACGTTAAACACTAGTAAAAGATATCTCAATGGTTACTACATTAAACCAAAACTAGAAAGTGATTTCAGAAAGACAAGTTCAAGAAATCATAAAAGAGAAGAAGCTTTTAACACATACATACAAAAATTGACATTTGCATAATGGCCAGTCAAACTGCTAAAGATTAATTATCATCACAAACAAAAGGAAAGCAAAAGGAGCAGTCACAGTCATGCTTGCAGGTACACTCATTACACTTTGCAGGTCATCCCAAAAAGAATGAAAATATAAACAGAACAAGAAAAAGAATGCAAAATTAATGCTTCTTTTGTAACCACAATAACTAATTTCCAATCTCTTAATAAATAAAAAGAATAAGAAAATAGCATCCCTTCCTTCTCAGAATCCAAAAAAAAAAATGTAATCAAATTGTGTGAGTGTGTGTGTGTGTGAGAGAGAGAGAGAGAGAGAGAGGGAGGGAGGGAGGGAAAGTACTTTCGGAGATGGGAAATCAAGCTTGCCATGGAAAACAACTTGTGCTTCAAGATCATTAGGAGAAGAACTGCCATTAACAACAGCTGAGGAAGACAATGATCTGGGCCTTAAAAACCTTTCAAAGATGGCTATTACAAGGAACATAGATATCAATATAGCAGTTGCTACAAACCCAAAAGACACAGCATTCATTGAGTTATCAAAATGTCTCCAGTGATCATTTCTTTCTAAATCCAAAGGCACCACTGTTGTTGGTGGTGGTGACACTACTGTATCCCAACTATCTCCTACACCCATTAGAACCAGAATGCTGAGCGAAACTCACTCTTTCTCTACCTTCTCCTCGCTCATTAAAGAGAGAGAGAAACCAAAGCAAACCCCGTTGCCTGTTTCTTCAGGGTGTCATGGGGTTTTAACACTTGCTCTGCTAAGCATGGAAATGGGTTTGTAGCTAGTAAAGATTGTAGAAAATTGTTTCAGGGAAGAGCTTTGGGAGAGAAAGATAGAGGTGGGTTACTGACGAGTGCAAAGAACGAGACTTTTTATGATAGTAAGAATGAACTCGTGCTTCTAAAGCAAAGTCTTATTACAATTCACGGGCACACGGGGAGAGAGATGGGGAGGGAGAGTACAGGACATTGAGTTTCTAAGGTGAGCTTTTTTGTATGCCAAAATTGTTTTCTTTCTTATATAAAATGGCCTGGGTCAGTGTTCTTGTTAAAGAAATTTAATATTGCTTTTCGTATGTTAGTATAATAATAATTTTTTATTTAAAAATATATTAAAAAAAAATTAACAAAAGAATTTAGTTTTTAAAACATAAAAACAAACAAGTTAATTCAACATTATTAATTAATTATTTTCTAATCAAATTTATTAATCTCATTCCTTGTTTTAAGGTTTTGTTTATTAGTTAGACAATTAACTTGAATTAATTTAATATATATATACATTGTTTTTTAAATATTGTAGATTAATAATCATAACAATAAAATGTAATTAATAATTTAAGTAGATTAGATATTTGTTGTTATTCTCTCATCAAACTACTTGCAATTTCATCACGAACTAAATTGATACGTGAATGTCTTTGTGATCTCTTACTATTTGATCGAAACATTTAGTAAAATATCATTAGTAACAACATTTGCGATCCAGTTGCAAGGTCAAATCGAGTTGCAAGTTTCAAATTCATAATCAATCTAAAAAACAATAGAGTTGTGGAGTGAAATGAAGTCACACGTCTTTCCCTTTCATCAGAATTGATCTTTATCTATATTTTTTTAAATAAAAAAAATACATTTTTTTAAAAAAAATTGGACCGGGCCTCACCAATTAAATGGGTTGGTCCAGCCCAATTGGGTCAAAAGACTCAACTTTACTGGACTTGGGCTGGGCCAAGAATAGGTCCAGCCCACCCAAATTTTAAACAAAAAAGAAAGCAGTGCGCTGCACTATTCACGCAAGGCGTGAACAATGCATCACTCATGTATTGTTCACGTAGTCGGCTGATGGTGATGAGAGGCTCACCTGCCGATGTCGATGGGTAAGGGAGGGTCGAGGTGGTTCTTCCTGTGGTGGCGATGTCGTAAATAATGGCTTGTGGTGGCCGGGTGGAGCATCAGAAGTTTAGTGTCGCCGTCGCCGCTTCTACGTGGGGTTTTTTGTTGTCGCTGGAGGTCACGACAGAGCTTATGGCGTGGAGAAAATGATATCGGTGCTAAGGGGGGATGATGGTGGTGTTCTCCTGGAGCTGCTCCTGACTATAAGCAATAAATCACTTATGGTGAGAGAGCCGCTCATATTGCTATATGTCGTGGTTGACCATGTGAAATGAAACAAGTTGCTTCATATTGCTATTATACATCGTGGTTTAGTCATTGTGTAAAAACGAAACACAAGCAAAAACTTCATAATTCTGCTTCTTCTAAATCGTGGTTTCAAATATTTTTTTGATGAGTCTCATAGCAATTTAAACTGTGTTTTTTCATCACCAAACGACTCAAAAACTGCTTTCTTTATAACTCCATTTGGAATGCAATACCAAACGACCACATAATATTAAACAATACCATTACAAATTAACGAGGTCAATTAAATTTTTATTCAATTTAATTTGAAACATGATCTCTCTTATGGTAAACACCAAGTTGAAACTGGCTAGTTTAATAACACAGTCACTAATCATGTGACAATACAGGGAAAAACATTATTTGTTGAAGAGCATATATTAAAAAAATAATAGTTTAACGATAAAAAAAAATTGATAACCATATTAGCATATTGCCACGTGTCATGCTGCAAATTGAATGGAGAATATAAATTGTTTAGGCTGCAAATACTCATTTACCATTGTTATTGCCTACTCCATGGATCAATTTTGAAATCTTCAAGTCTGATTATTTTTTTGCATAATCCAAGCTTAAAATTAACTTATATGAAATTTATAACAAGCTAAAAGCATCCTATTAACCAATATTATTAAACCCGATAAATGAGGTGTTTGTCATTGCGTTTTCAAAAGTGTTTTTGAAAAAAAATAATTTATTTTATTTTTATTTTTAACTTTAAATTAAAAGAATTTAGTGTTTTTAAATCATTTTGATGTGCTGATGTCAAAAATATTTTTTTTTAAAAAATAAAAAATATCATTTGAATGTATTTTTTGAATGAAAAACACTTTAAAAACCAACTACAACCACAATACTAAACAGACACGTAATCTTGCAAATCAACTTGATCTTGGAGTATGATCAATTTTTTTTTAAAAAATCAATTAAAAATTAACATAATCAATCTTGAAAATCAACTCATTTATTAATTGAAACTCAGTTTTTTTTTTTTAAAAAATATTACTGTTTTTTATTTTCTTATTATAATATCAATTGAAATTAATATCAATCAATACAAGTTAACTGAAGGATAATCCCACCTTCACGTGCCTCTCGTCACAGATCCCTAAGCTGGTGTCTCACATATGACCACGTGGCAAAACAGAAAGAACCCGATCCTTCCCAAGAACTGAGATGATCACCACAATAATTTTAAATCAGAACCGTCGTTTTGTTGAAATATCAAAGTAGAAGTCAATGGCACGTGCAATAGCTGGTGTAGGGGCTAGTTTTGACTTTTGACAGGTAGTGGGACCAAGTCACAGGTGGCCCGTGCAAATTCGGGCCTCACGTGAAGGACTCTCTTACTGATTAATTTTGCCGAGACTTTCAGAGAAAATCATCGAGCTTTCTCGTCTTTTGATGATCTCTATAACAGTACAAGCCGTGGAATGGGCTGTATGATCCTTTGATTTACAACAGCCTGGGCCCACGTTTGTTTAGTTTTCATGAAAAATGGCCCACCTGGTGGGGCCATGTACGACGAATTTCAAGTTACGCGAGATTTTTTTAATATATATATATATATATATATATTTTAAGATTTATTTTTAGTATCAAATATGAAAACCATTTAAAATTAAAAAAAATACCTTTTTAGAAAGTGTTTTTGAAATAAAAAATAACTAGGCTAAATAAGTTCTTAAGAAGAAATTAATGAAATGATAACCCTAAAATAAAAATAAAGATTGGAGTCCACTGTACCAAAACCAAGGCCCATTAGCCCATTAATATTTCATTTGGACAATTGCTGTCTGGTTGGATCATAGATGTAAACGAGGCAATGGGATTAGTAAGCCCATATTTGTTGCCGGTTAGTCGGTTACTTTGTTTCCATTTTCACCTTGTTTGATATACTGTATTTTATTTAAGAGTGTTTTTGAAAAAAAAAATGATTTTTTTATATATTATTTTCCTCTTTATTTTTTTTATATTTTTATATCAATTTAATGTACTGATGTCAAAAATATTTTTTTTAAAATAAAATAAAAAATATTTTAATATATTTCTGAATAAAAAATACTCTAAAAAATAAACTCAATCATATTCCCAAACAAGTACTATATTGTTCGGTAATTGAAATTTTTGATAGAGTTCAGGTATCATATTTTCAAGAGTTGTGATTTTGAGAGATAAACTTATGTTTAAGAGATTTGCTCGAGTTTACACTATTTATCATATTATTAAATTAAGATTACCTTTTATTTTTAAAATTATTAAATTAATTGAACTCATTAATCCAGTTAACTCAATGACCAAAGTCTTGAATTTTCTTATCCTCTTTAGTAATACTCATGTGGTTTAGACTTTTTTCTTCTTATGTTCAGAAAAATTGACCCATCTTATGATGTTACACCGACCACCGATATATGTTCACTCGAATAATTTTTTCTTGTTTTTTTATTCTAAATTATTTTTTTACCTTCAATATTTGAGTCCTATAAATGAACTTTGTGATTTATTTCGGTATGAATTTTATTATTTTATCATAATTTCATATTCTAAACCATGAGTTTTGCATTTTAACCATGATGGATGCATGTCATTTCCAATGTATTTAAACTAATATGCATCAAATCTTTGACCTATTATAATTTTTATATTTTTTAAATTTAAGAAATATTAATCCAATAAACGACATAGCAATGACGTATAAAAAAGTAACAACATGTGCTAAATTAAATTCTCCTTTATCTGACACGCTGCACTCCACTGTTTATGCCAATCGTCAAGTTAAAAGTTAAAAAACATAGGACATGAAACCTTTTCAGCTGAGGCATGTCCCTTTCGGTTCTTACCATAACTTAAAAAAAAAAAAAAAAAACTAAAAGCAAGCAAGACCCTTTTGCTTATGTAAACTAGCCATAGAAAATGATCAGCTATCATGGTAATTTCAGATCATGTGAGGAAAAAAACCGATCTTAAATACTTAATTAGTAAAACACAAATGTTTAATTATTGGATTTGAATAAATTTAAAAAATAAATATGCTAATCTCATACCTTGTAAAAAATATATTTTATTATTTTAGATAAAAAAAATTGTTATCATTTCATGTGATCCCGGTTGGTTCTCCCCTTCCGATAGGTCCATAATTTAAGAATCGAAGACTTCTAGCCATACATCCCAACATGTTTGGTGTTGAACATACGTTGCACGATGATCTATACAGAATTACACAAGACAGAAATCTTATTTGATTTACCCTTTCCATGAGAAAATGTGAGTGGAGATGATTTTTCAACTTATTTTATTTTTATTGTTTTTTATATACATCTTTTGTTTTAATCAAATTTCTTGAACTATATATTTAGTTGGTTATCTCGAGTTAACTCATTTCTATACAAAATTAGCAAGTTTTTTTTTTTAATATCACCAATCTCACTTTACCACCGGTATATTTTATTATTAATATAATTATTATCTTCTCATTGTCCTTATTTTTTTCACAGAACAAACACCTATTTAGTGACCAATTATTTTTTCCTATTGAATTTACAAACTTTTCTCATTAAGAAATCTAAAGAGTGTTATGTGGGTCTCGATGAGTGAGTAAAATCTCGGTTGTCCCACATTTTTACAAGAGATGCATGCCATGATTTAAACTCAATATCTCATGCTGTCTTAAATCTCAATTTTTTAACAAGTCTCTTGACAAAATGATCAAACAATAAAAATAATTTATTGAATAGGACTAATTATAAAGTCACGAAACAAAAATTATTGGGATTATATATATTGATCATTAACTATACGCAGTGCTGTAGATCCTTTTAATGGTGCTGCCACTGAGAATTTTCAAGAGTCCATGGTTGCTAGTGCACCTAGGAGTCTTGAACTGGCTCAACGCCGCCCCATTTCCTATGAAATATTCCAAGATTTTCTTGAAAGTCCCGATCTTGACGATGCAAAGCTCGAGAGGCCCGATTGAATTCGTGCTTCTTGACAAGACATAGCCATGGTCAACGAAAGATGCATCCATTTTCCTGCAACACTCGCCAAGAACATCTTCTCCAACATCTCCTTTGATTTCCCAGTAAATTATGTAGTGACCTGGCTGAGTTTCTGACTCAGCATGGCTCGTAAAATCCACGAGCTCTGCCCTAGCCTTGCTCACGAGTAGCTGAGACCCCTTCTCCACCACCATCTGTAAGTCTTTCTCAGTGTTCTTGTCAATGTTTATGGTTAAAATTAGCTTTCTCCTGCATATAAAGTTCAGTTTTGGCGTCCCGTTGTGAAAACCAGTCACCTCTACCACATCCCCTAGCTTGCATCTATAAAGTCCTGAGCAAATAAAAAGAAGAAATCTTCATCAGATCATGATATGTTATTCTTGGTCCCGCACGAAAAACTAGAAAAAAGAATTGCATGGATTTTTATTTTATTTTAGAATTCTTGACCATTTAGCCATTCTCAATTCCTATGATGAACGGATTGAGAACTCAATCAACTCTAAGGTTATGATCATCTGTCTCTTGCCAATGAAATAACATAAAAAAACCTTGAAAATCAAATAGAACCTTGATTTTGAACCGGTTGAGCCAGTAGAACGTATACACCTGGCTACGAGATATTACAAGCAAGAAACTGATCAAGAGCAGTAACTGTGACCACATAGAAACCTTACTTTTTATGTTGTTGGAACCAACTTTCGTGAAACTTGCTAAGTGCCTCACAACCATGTAAAGGGATTAGATTCATGCAAGATTTTTTGTTTCGTGAATCGTCGACATCCATGTCAGAATCGATGCTTGACTAATTAATCGAGAAATTAATGCATTAATGGTGACACAAAAATAAATAATGCACTGATGTTGACAATTGGTCCATTCCCATGAAAGATAATATAGTTTCTATTTGCCAAATTTAATTACCATGGTCAAGATGATGAAAATATCAACCTGCAAGAAATGGGGTTGGAGAGATTCACGAAGATATTGATGGAAAATGGAATCGCAGCTGGAGGGCAGCAAAGATTAAACATACCAGTAAAAGTGGTGAGGACAATGTCATACTCTTGTCCTTCCTTGACTTTTGAGAGTGGTACTGGTTCATCTTCAATGAAGTCATCAATGGCAGAGCCACAATCTTGATTCTGTCTATAAAGTGGCATGAACTCGTAATATGAAAAGGTTGGTATTACTGCAAAAGTAGCATCTTCAGGAGGCAAATAAGGATCCACATTAGCTCCAATCCAACTCTCTGTCGATCCATAATCAGCACTCACTAATGGCAAGCCCCCAGCATAATGCCTTAGTTTTTGCAAGTAAGGTTGCATCGAGCCTGTCATTATGGAGTAAACATACTTGGAATTTGGCCAAATCATGGTAATTAAACCAACCCAATTTTGTTTTTCCAGCTCCTCGCAGCTTTCTTCTATCTTCGAAGCTAGGCTTGGATTGGGAGAGATGATAGACAGCACAGCCTTTCTCATCTTTGGCAAGCTGATTCTTTCACTAAGCGTACCTTTTTTAATGTCATCGCATATTTCTCTCCACACAACTTCAAATTCTCTGAAGGCTTGAACTATGCTATAAGCAAAAGTAGAGGTTATGAACTCCACTTGATCGCAGAAGAAGAGGCCGAGAAGAAGATGACAGTAAGTGGATTGCCTGTAGTCTCCACCAGAAATGACTTCTTGTGGGCTACAAGTGAAGCACTTTGTTTTTTCTTGCTTAATCTTAAACTCTTCACTTTCATAATAATGGGTTGTTGCTGTTCCTGCTGTTACCCCTCCTTTTGTTTTGAATTGTTTGCTGCTGTATATGAACTCAAGGATCCTTCCTCCTTCCCTTGTTGGATAAACCCTACACCCATCACATAAAATAAAGAGAGATCAGTACAAGAAATTAATTTATGAATACTTGGCCAGACTTTTTTTAACTGTTCAATACATTATTTAAAGTGTAGTTATCCATCTTTTCTCAACTTCACTGTCTTCTTAATTAGAGACCATACAAACTTGGATTATGTGTGGCCAAAAGGAAGAGAGATTGGTCAAACCTTGATCTATAAGCTGCTGCCAAGCTGAAGATTTGAAGAGTAGTTCGAGCACTATGGTCAGTGAAAGGAACAAGCTTCTGCCTTCCTTCTGTGGTTCCAGAGCTTGAGAAAATTGTAACCATGAACCAAATTAGAATAATAAAAAAAATGGAGATAAATCTGAAAATATTCCCTTACAAATGGTGGAAACATGGGCTAATCGAATCCTCCTTTCAAATCAAGGTAAAAAGGCTGAGCTTTTGTAGACTTCAACCAATCCTTGGACAACCTTTAAGGTGTGTGTGTGTGTGTATCCCATGAAATCATAAAAGTTCAGAAAACTGAAAAAGAGCCAAAATAGAGCCCATAACTCATAATTCTATCAATATTCTTGTCCCATTTTCCACATGATATCTAAAAAGATAAGCTTTTGCCATGGCAGTTTTCTTTTCTTTTTTTATAAGTCAGAAAAACAAAAGTATGATGAGAGGAGAAGAGGCCACACCTTAAGGATAGAAGTTTTATAGGTTGTCGAGTGAGTAACGGAGCAGTATCCCCATCAGCAATTCTGCTAATGTAAGGCTCTAAATCTGCATGGGAAGAAAGAGGTACCAGAGATGTGTACAGAGATTCCAATGCAGTCGCATCCATGTCTTGAATATTTATATTCCCGAACCATTTGTTGAGATACTCCACGCCCCAGTTGAGCTCGAGAATCCGGCGAAGAGTCTCAGTCTGAACTTGGCCGGCTTTCTCTGATATGTCCTCAAACCAGCCGATAATGTCGTGCTCATAGATTCTTGACGACCCGTTGATGTTTTTTGGTTCCATGAAGGTGCTGATGAATGCTGAGGTGCTTTGCTAGCTATGCTCGAAACAAGAAGTAGGTATGGAGCTAGATAGGAGTGGAGGACACTCTCTTATGTAAGATAGACAGAAGCAAAAAAGAGCCCACGTACATTGAAAGATCGTTCACTAGATCATGAAAATCTGAAACATTGTTTTCTAAATTATGAAAATTTAATTTTGAGGCTGGTCCCTTCGTTAAAAAAGCTTGAAATACTCTTCTCTATATATTGCATATATAGAAGCTCCATCTTGCAATTGTACGATACGTTATAGACCACAAGACATGGCCATGTTATAAATATGGCTACGCAGACAGAGAGAGAGAGAGAGAGAGAGCGATTCTTCGTTCAAGTTGATAGAAGTACTGACAAGAATGTGACGAGGGGTGTGGGTATTTAAGGTAGATTATTTTTTATTTAAAAAAAACCAAATTTTTGATATAATAACATTAAAATATATCAAAACATTAAAAAATTAAACTTAAAACAAAGGACAAAACAATTTTTTTTCTTTCAAAAACATGCTCGTATTATTTTATTTATCTACATCATGTATTATTTAAATTATATATATATATAGCTTGGCATCATGCATGTTTCTTCTTTCTCACCAATTTGCAAGCCACTTTCTGAGTGTGATGAATGGATTATTGTGTTCTACATGGGTAATACACTAACTTCACATCAATTTCCCATGGTGGCCTTCACTTTTATTTTTTGTTCTTTTGGAAAAATCCAAAGATGTTAATATTTTTGCTTAGAAATATATTAAAATAATTTTTGACATCAACATATTAAAATAATCTAAAAATACTAAAAAAATTTAATTTAAAATAAAAATAATTTTTATTTTTATTTTTTTAAAATGCTTTTAAAATGAAATATGAAATGTGCCTAAATATCATTGTTAGATAGTCAGATGTTAAAACATTCGGCTGTTTGTGCAAGATATCTATAGAATGAAATGCAATTGTATTTTTAGTGGTTTTATATATTTTTTGGATATCTTTTTTTTATATATAATTTTGATACAAGGATATTAACATTATATATAAAAAAAGATTTAATGCCGATGCATTACTAAATATATATTAAATTATTATGCTGGCTCTAAAAATAAATTTGCAGTTTTGGTATATAATAACGAAACAAGCAATTTTGTATGTTACCACAATAATATTATTTAAAAATCACTCAAAAATCTAATAACAATTTAAATATCATTTTATTTAGAGTGCATTTAAAAAAAATAGAAACTAAAACAATTTTATGAGAAACAACACCTTTAAGGGCTATAAACACCTAAAAGTATCTCAAACTTACAATTAGCACTCCACACAAAAAATTACTTAAAATATAAATAGTGTGGATTTTTCACTATACATAGATATATATTACTATGGATTCAAACAGTAAAATTAATATTTTACCCTTCTGACCGAAATATTTAACCCTCAAAATTGAAGGCATTTTATATATTTTTCATAGGACTTGTCTGATATTTTAAATTGTTTGGGTTTTCTGGTATTTTCCATTTTAAATTGTACAATAAAACTATTATTTTACTCCTGAGAGCTAACAAATGACAAGGAACAATGAGAGGTGTTTTCGGGTTTTCACATATTAGTGCACACTGCAACTAGGAAATACTCATATAAAAGACAAAGACGAGGGTCTGTAGCTGAGGGCATTGTTGTACTTTCACCTATGGTTTTTTCATAGTCATCGCTTGATTCAGGGGTGTATAGGTAATTGATTATTTTTTACTATTTTTTTAAAAAACAATGCAGATGCTTCATACTGACGCACCACCATTGTTTCAAACGCATGAGCCTTGCAGATGACACATGTTGCATCGATGGGCAATGAAAATTGCTAGTCTGTAGTGTCACCTGGTGACTCACCATGTCCTTGGCCTCCCGATGTGGCGTGTGTCGGTGATCAGTGTAGCGCCAATGGATGATTTTCATTCCCCCCCTTTTTTCTCTCTCTTGACACCAACCAAATACATGTTAGTCCTTGGTGTTTGTTTTTATTTCAATTTTATCCCTTATTTCTTCAATGAAAATTTTGATTGTTTTCAATTATGCCTTTCAATTGAAATTGAATATCTATGTTGGTTTGATTTCAGTCTTTATTCTTTTGATTTTTGTTTTTTTTCTTATAATTTTTTTGGTATGCAAGTTTTAATTTGTTTTAATTTTGTATTCCAATTGAAATTGGTTATATATACTACTTTTCATTTCAATCCTTATTCTTTTATTTTTTTTATCAAAATTACACTGCAATTGTTTTTTAAAAATCCCTTTATTTGTTTCGATCCCAAAGTTTTTATTTGTGTCAATTTTGTCTTTCTATTGGATTTAATTATATATTTTATTGTTTATTTTGGTCTTTATTCTTTGAATTTATTATTTCATATTAAATCATTTGGTTTTTTCAGTCCTTATCCTTTGAATTCTTTGAACAATGTTTAGTTTTTGCTTGTATTTATGCATCTATGCTTTAATTTTAATTTTAATTTTTTATCAGTTTTTTTTGTTATTTTTATTTGTTTTTCGGATCAAATGATTTTATGGTCTCATTGTTTGCATGATATATTGATAATTTTAGTAATTGTTTTATAAAATTATTTTGCTTTTTTTTCTTCTTTTGTGTAGTTTAATGATTTTAATTGTTTGGGCATTAATGTTGATAATAATTTTAACTGTTATAGTTATGATAATGATGGCAACATAGGCATGGATTTTTTTTTGTTGATAAAAAATGAACTACTTATCTTTGTTATTTGGTTGTTACAAGTATTTTCACAATTTATATTTTGTTTATTGTATTTAAATTAAATTGAATTATAAAATAAATTAATCATAATACAATGAATTCAGTAATTCAGGTATCTTAATCTTCTTGTTTTTTTAATGATGATAATAATTTTACAGTGGTAATTTTGTTGAAACCTACTAAACAAATTTATATCAATTTAAAATTCATAAATTTTATAAGAAACTTGCATTTGACAATATTTTTACAAAGATTTGTTATTTTACTCCTTTTAAATTATAAAAAAAATCTTATAAAATTATGGTTCTGACGGGCAAGTAGCAATTATATATGTTTATTAAAACATGAGAAAAAAAATAATATACATCAAAATAATATAGAGAGAAAAGGACAAAAAAAATATATTTATAACCCACTGATTAAATGGCCCATGTAGCTGACAGTGTCTCTAGTCGTAGTACGAAGGGCTGGACCATCACTTCAGTGATCCTATTTCATTTTCCCCGGCCTCCCTATATTAATTTTGATCATATTTTGTAGGGTCGTTTTCCTCGATCACCACCTGCAGCAGCTGGGAGGCTAAGGTCCCCCAGTCTTTAATGGCTGTTACCATTTTCCTACTTTCAGTGTCACGATGGAGTACAATAAAGCTGATCGAAGCACTTCAAGAATCTTCATCCACGATCCTCTTTCAATAAAGCCAGTGAAATGTCTTTCTTAATTAAGTGGGAAAACAAAAAATAAGAAGAACATTACAGGTTGTTTTGTAAGCCAGTCTATAACTTGATCCCCAATTTTTTGCTGCTTTTCATCAAAATATTTTACTGGTGAGGTTGTTTTTCTAATATGGTATCAGAGTCTTGTAGATCTTGTGTTTATGAGTTCGAATCTCACCGCTCCGTTATATTTGATAAAAATCAAATACAAGGTAGTGCGAGTCTATGCAAGTTTTAATCTCAAAGAGCTTTTATTTGAGATCATTTGAAGCGGTATTTTAGAGAATAATATAAATTATATTTTGAGGTCTTACCTAACAGCTTAAACTTTCAAATGAGATGGTTTCTTATCAATAAAAACAAAATATTTTGGAGGCGAGATGATTATTTAATATGGTTTCAAAGTCTTGTAGATGTAGCGTTAATGAGTTCGAATCTCACCGCTCCATTCTATTTGATAAAAATCAAATACAAGGTAGTGTGAGTCTCTGCAAGTTTTAATCTCAAAGAACTTTTATTTGAGATCATTTGAGTAGATATGTTAGAGAATAATTAATATAAATCATATTTCGAGGTATCACCTAACAGCTTAAACTTTCAAGTGAGATGGTTGCTTACGAATAAAAACAAAATATTTCTATCTCAAAGTTGATTAAGCGATAAACTTGATGCATAATGAAGCGGCCACATGCTGGTTTAAGCTAATTAAGTCACAATCGATCTCTGCCCCCACAGAATTCACTAACCATGTATTGTAGTGTTCAAAATTCAACTTTTTTCTTCAAGATCTCCAGGTCCGAAATGATCATGGTGGTTTTGTTTGAGCCACTCATCTAGATATGGCGTAGAGCCACATTGACATGTCTGTTGATTTTCATTCAAGGGTCTCAGCAAAAGAAAATGTTCAGCTGTCCCGAGTGAAAGATGTCTCCACAAATATTTGTTCATAGCATACACCATGCCAGCTCTATTAAATTGAATGAATACAAATGAGTTTGGTAGCATAAATATTTTTTTTTCTCAAGATCAAATCATTTTAACCAGGTCCTCGACACCGGTTAAAATGGAAGCACCTTCGGAGGAAAAACACAAAACCAACTCTAGTGGTTTAATAAAGGAGGGGCGCATATAAGTTCCATTAGGGTTTATGTGATCCCACTAACAATGCACTGCCCTTGAGGTGGTGGCCTAGAGTTGTTCCCTTTCTCTTCTCTTTACGGGTTAATTTTGATTTTCTCTGTGCATACTTGTCATCCTGCAGTGTTTTTTTTATTGTTGGGCTTGTAGGGTGATTAGTAAAGCCGAGAATTAGTTGGGATACACGTAATCTTGTTCGGATTATAAAAAAAAAACTAAGAATGGACTGCTCTTGGAATTCTCAGGCCAGAAATGGATAGATGCTAGCTAGCTTATCTGGTAAACTACCGAGATTCATGTCAGGTAATCTTGTATCAAATTCCAATTGTAAAAAACATCTTCAGTGAGATGTATTTCATGAATATTATCTTGCAAGTGTATAAATGAAACTGGATTTAACCTAGTTTGACTGTAAGAACACCTTCTTGAAGGACTAAACAGACATTGGATTTCTTTCAACAGCATCCAATATGCCACAAAGGCCATCTGCATGCGCCAAGAATTCCCACATGTTCATCAAAGCCATCTTCTTTTTTTCTCAGGATTGCGAGAGCTTGCCCTAAACCTGCCATTGACTTTCAGATTCCAGACAAACTTTAGTGAGCTGAAAGTAAATAAATGGCCCCGTGAACATTCAAAACTTCTGACTCAGCCCTTATTTTCAGGAACCATCCAACTCCCAAACAGAATAAGGTAGCTTCCTGCCTAGACCTCCCTGAGGAGTTGATGGGGATGTATTGAGGAAGACATCTCAAGGATCAGGTTTTGGTATTAAAAAAAAAGGAGGGTTTCAACTGTAAAATGGAAGATATACTCCGGTTTCTCAACAGAATATTTTCGTAACATGGCTGTAGAAAATGGAAGTTTGGGGTGGAATTGAATATTATGTTTTGAAGGGAATGCGAAGGAATCTGGGTCTGTTAACTTGGTTTTGGCAGGGTTCAGAATGATTTAAGAGGTCAGATGGATCAGGGATTTGGATTGTTCCCTAACACGAGGACTGAGTACAAAAATCTTGAAAGTTCAAGGGGGTGAGTTGAGGAATCGTTTAGTTCAGGATTGATTTAAAGTCCATGGGGGTTTCTGTACATTTAAGCCATCATCAAATGCAGATTCCCGACGCTTTCTTCATCAGATATGTACAGCACCAACCATTTCCATTGAAAGCGAATGAACCGCTGCAAATTGGCACTGGAATTGACTGGCTACGTTGATGGGCATTGCCACGGACTCAAAGGGACGACTCAAAACAGATAAAATTACTTGTTGAAGGGGACCATTTCAGAGAAAATAACCAATCTTTGCACTGAGGGGACAAGTAAAGCTAATCAATCAGCTATCAGTCTTTTTTTGCAAGTCTGTATACGTAAATGCTGCTGCAAGAATCTCAAATATTGACAGGTGGGGAGCCAACCAGGCTTTATAATCTGCCATGTGATTGGAGCTATTGACATTGCAAACAACTTGATCCACATTAGTGCTAGTCAGGTCCTTCCACCATTAACAGCAAAACCAAACAAGGCGTGGCTTTGAATTGGATGGGAATGGAATATTTGATGACACGATAAAGCACGATAATAAAAAGAGAAGCCCACCAAATACTCCATACTCAATTCCATCTCCCAGAAAATGTATTTTGTGAGCGAACGAGTAAAACACAGGTTGTCCCAAACTCTTTTAAATTGTGCACGTTCAGACTCGAACTCGAGACTTGGAAACTCATCACTTGTGCAATACTGGTGCTAATCTGCTATCACTTTCTATGCATGTGAAGATTATGCTATTACTTGCGTGGATGCAGGTGGGGTATTGTTATCAATCACTGAAATAAATCAGGCTATAAAACACAGCAACATTTGATAGCATGAATAGAATAAGACAACATTGTCTAGATTCCAACACTAACTATCTTAAAACGATGTTTCTGCGGACCTATAACTGAATCCACTTGGATAAGGTCCCCAGGGGCCAATTTATTTGTGCTCCTGGCTTTTGCCAGTAACACGCGGGGTTAATTACTGACAAATATAGCGACATCACAGCCACAGGGTGAAAAATACAGAAAAATTTCAAGCTATTACTGGATTGTTATGGCCAAGAATGCTGCGAGATAGAAGATTCATCAGCTACTTGGAAGATAGACTCAAGGAACCGCACTACAATACTATATTGCAGATGGATTAGTGACGTTAAATAAAGCTTGACAGTTGGAGAACACATCAGAAGTCCATGGCTTTAAAGGTTGCTCAGCAAGGCACGGTAGGCTACACTACCAGCGTTTATGAAATATCCAAGGGACCAGAAAAGGTAGATTGTGTTCACTTGACATGAGGGTCATTAGTTTTGAAGAATTGTCAGTTCAGAGGCAGGATCCCTTTCGTTTCCTCTGTTTCTTTTTAGCTGGATCTCAATCCTTCCGCTCCAAAGCATTAAGAGTGTTATTCATTTGCATCCTGAACATCAGAGTTTGAGCCCGTTTAGTACTGTTTAGTACTGTGATAGTGATCTTAAACACAAATCAAGATCTCCCTCAGCATAACATGCCTGAATTAAAGTCATATACATGATCTTATCCGGCACCACATTTCTCAACTCCAAATCTATAAACTTCCTAAATGCTTTCTGGGTTTTTCCCGACTGAAAATACCCTTTAATCATAGTATTATAAGTAACACCAGGTCCAGTTTTAATTTCCATTCTCCATAACCTCATCAAGAACACGCTCAGCGGGTTCGATAAACATCGAATTAACCAAACCATCAAGCAAAAAACTATAGGTGGCCACACTCGGTTCAATCCCATTTTCCTTCATTCAACGGCACCCCATAACAAGTACTCCTCTACCATCCCTGAACTACCAAAGCTCTTATTAATCAAAGAATTCACGACAACAACATTCATAAGAAACCACATTTCTCTAAACTCACAAAACACTTGCTTTATATTAGAATGATATAAAATCATATTCCGGGTCATCACTTGAAAGCTTAAGCTTTTAAGTGAGATGATTTTTAATACGGTATCAGAGTCTTGTTGATTCAGTGGTCACGAGTTCAAATCTTACCATTGTCATTCTATTTAATAAAAATCAAGCACAAGATGATGTAGACTTGTGCAAGTTTCGAGCCAAAAAACTTTCATTTGAAAATGTTGTATTAAACAATAATGTAAATCATATTTGAGTTTCACTCAAATCTTAAACTTTTAGGTTACTTAACCATCTCGATCGCCATCTTCGACACCATTTGTAGCTAAAACATCAGACAACGAACACATAACACTGAAGATTATAAGTATATTTGTTTTGCTTACCAGCCTAATTAAAAAACTTCAAAACAAGATCAGGTCTTTTTTGAATTTCCATATATTTCAAGCCAAAAGAAACAAAATGTGGCGATAACTTGATCAAAAACTAGTAACAAAAAAGGTCTAGTCTTGATTCCATATCCATAGAGACATCTGATAAAAGACTCAAAACCAAGGACATGGTTTAAGGTTTTGATGGGTTGCTGAGGCCATATCAGGGGGGGTCATTAAAGCGCTCTATCCATTAGGATTGGAAATGAAAATTTGCATGGGGCCATTTTCTGGAGGTTTTGATGAAGACCCGCCATCGTTGTTGGGTAGGAGAGGTGGAAAGGAGTGCAGGGTTGTTGTAGAGAGGAGGAGGTCTCGATAGGGTTCTTCTCATCAGGGTTTGTGGTTGTTGACTGTTGAGTGAGAAACAGAGGAAGAAACGGAGATTATTAACAAGAAGAATATATATTAAATAACATGTATGTTTTCATGAACAGAAATGGTCCCATGGTCTAGTGGTCAGGACATTGGACTCTGAATCCAGTAACCCGAGTTCAAATCTCGGTGGGACCTTATTTCATTTTTCAATTTTGGTAATGTAGTCGAACAGTATTTTAAATTCTTTTTTATGGTTAATTTATTGATATAAAAAATATATATTTACTTAAAAATCACGTTGCAATTATTATAAAAATTGTCCACATTAACATTTTTTTTCTTTAATTATATTGATAGGAGATATTTATAAGGTACTGCTATAATAGTTATTATTTTATTTATTTATTTAAAGGACAAGTGATTTTATATTCAACTATTAAGATAGTTATTTCTTGTGATGAATTGTCTTTTTAAAAGTGTAATTGTTTTTTTTTAAGTATTTTTTGTTTAAAAATATATCAAAATAATATTTTTATTTTATTTTATAAAAATATTTTTGATATTATCATATGATCTAAAAACATTAAGTTTTTTTAATTTAAAAAAATTATAATTTTTTGTAAGAAAATTTTTGAAATGCAATACCAAACAGGTTCTAAGTAAATCATGATCACTAAATTATTGGAACTTGAAGAAGTCATCAATATTTTATACACTTCATTCTGTTAAATATTAGGACTGAATTTTTTATTTCATTCTGTTAAATATTTGGACTGAATTTTTTATTTTTTTTTAATTTATTAATATAATCATCATACCTTACATAGTTATTTTACAGTGCCATTAAATTTAGGTCAACAAGTCAAATTTAAAGCCCAAACTAAACTTTGCATAAATGTCAAATTAAATTTTATATAAGTTGTCTTTGCATGATTTGGTCAACATGGCAGATTAATGGAAACTTGAATGACTGATTATGATTAGATTTTAAAATTATTTTCAATATAATATCTTTTATTACAAAATTATTAAGACAACATCCTATTAAATTACATGGTTTAACCCACCAAACTCGTGACCCATGCCATAGAATCTATTAAATTTAATAACATCATGTTTTTGTTAAACTATTTATTTAATGATATGATAAAAAAAGTAGACGTTCCTAAAATGAACACTTACTCAATACCATATTTTTTAAGACCACGATAACCTATAAAAAGTAATTGAAATAAATCTTGAAAACCTATTTTTTAATACTTTTATTTTTTGAAATTATTTTTTATTTGATAATATGATAAAAAAAAACTCTAAGAAATTGAGCTCTAACTTAATACTAGTTCATTTGTTGTTCTAAAATCACGATAATCTCATAAAAAATAAATTGAAAAAAAATAACGAGTCTCAATTAATAATATTTATGTTTATTTAAGAACTATTTTATTTAAAAATATGATAGATATTGTTTTATTTAATAATACTAGATAAAATAATCGATAGTCTTAAAATTGAGCACTAATCAAATATCTTTTTTTTTTCTCTCCCTATACTATGACATCTCTGTAAAATGAAAATCAAAATAGATAGAAATATATTTTTTTTAGATAAACTGAATGTTAAAAGATGAATATGGAGAAATAATTACAACAAAAAAAAAGAAACAGAAATTAGTGTTATTGCTCCAATGAACAATAACATGTGAAGAGGGGAACAATGATTTCGCCTCCTTAATTAGTTATAGTTAGCTAGATTGTTTTTGGTGCTAAATTATAGGTGAAATTATTATTACATTTTTTTTAAAAAAAATTATACATTGTTTATATATATATTTAAATGAAGTCATAAAGATTAACCGGACATAATCCGTTCAAGTTGACAAGTTGAAAAGCAACATGAGTGACCAGGAAAAAAAATATAGTTTGGCTAAAATTATTTCAAGACGACATATTTTTTATAGAAATATATATTGAGATATCGATATATTAGATAAATCTGGATCAAATGCAAGTTAACCCGTGAAATTCATTATCCCGATCATGCTATTTTAATGACCTCATATTTAACAAATCAAAAACATATTGAAGTACAATTCTCAATCACTTCAATATTAAATAATAAAATTATTATTTAAAAAAAACTCAAAAGCCTCAAGCCAGCCTGAATTTTAAAACTACGAGAACCTAATTAAAAAAAATAAAAAACTACGAAGATCATTTTAAAAAGGGTAAAAAAGACCTGAGTGATTTAACCAATTAAATTCTTGTTTTGTGTTATTAGACAAGATAATTTTATATAAAATAAATCAAAATAAAATATGAAATTCAATTATCAATAAATATAAAATTAAATTAAATTAAATTAAATTAAAACAAACAAACAAACAGTTATTTTGTGAGGAGGGGATAATGATTTCCCCTCCTCATTTAGTTCTTTTTAATTAACAATGCTCCTTTCTGCTTCTAATACAAAAAAAGAGTTTATTGAAGCCTCTATATTGTGAAGGAATCTATAATTATATTATTTTTGGTGTTTTTTTTTTTACAAAACGACAGAGTTTTTAACAATTAAATTAAATCAGCCTCGGATCAAGTTTTATACATGTGATTCGATACAATTGGAGTGTGTAATGACTCATGGGCCTTCACACCATATGGACGTGGGCTGAAGTAGTGGGCCTAAAGTCCACAAATAATTTTGGCGAGACAAAATTACGCGGGACGCAAACGACCCAAATTTGGAAAACATTAAAAACCACACAAATATAAATCAGATCCCCAAATCGAAACTCCGCTGTAGATCTCTCTGCAAACCCAGCGATTGTTGTTGTTAAACAACAATGGCAAAGCTTGAATCGCTTGATGTCGCAGAACCAACCCAACCCAACAACAATGTTAACTACAACAATGATAAAAAGAAAAGAAATCATGGGTCAACCAAGTTTTTTGTTTTTGTGGATTACTTATTCCTATGCATCTTTTTGGTTTTCCTTGGATTCATTGTTTTCAAGATTGTTGGTCTCTAATTTCTCATCTCTCTAGCAAAGACCCCACCTTTTGCATTTCTCAGGTAATTCTCCAAAACCCCATTAAACTCCCTTATTTTTTCTTCCCCTTTTGGCTTGGTGGAATTGATATATGTGAGCATGGTCTATTGCTTTTTTTTTTTTTTTAATTGGTGGGTTTTATTTGGAGAAGCTAATACCCTCGAGAGAATCGGAAGTTTGTAACTTTTAGTTGTGTACAAGTTTTTAATGGTTGTTAGAGTAGATAATTGTTCTTGTGATGGCTTAAGGGCTTGAATTCTCATTTGTGAATTCTCATTTTGATGGATTTTTATTAGCACAAATCTTTGATATGAGAGTTTATATATACTTTTATGTTAATCATGAATGAGAGAAAGAATTGTGAATCTTTTTGAATTTCTTTCAGTTTCGAATTGAAAGATTGCAAATTGTTTTGAGGTGCAATGATTATGAGTTGGTAGCTTATTGCCACTCAAGAGGGGAAGAGGAAGCGGTGAGAATTTTTAAAGGGCTGATTTTGGTCTAATAATTGGAGTGATACTTGGATGTAGATGGCTTTGAAGATCTGTTAATTCAAATGATAGTGATTTATTGCGAAGTTTAGAGACAACACTTACACATGAAATACAGCTTTCAAATGGGCAGCTCAAGTAATAATGGTGTTTGGCTCTTCAATTATGTCTCTTGTCCTGAATCAAAATATGGTACTAAATAAGAGAATTCCCACTTTTATAATTACAAGATGTAGGTGACTTGATATCTGAGACCTTTACGAGGAGGCAGATTCTTGATTTATGGTTTTTTGATGGAAATCATGTGTGGTTATAATTAAGATAATTTATGACGAAGTCTAGTGCACACCATGTTTGGTAGGTAGTATGCTAATTAGTTCCATCATCACTGTCTTGGGAAAGTTTCTCTGGAAGTGATTTGCTACAGTACTTATTGCCTTCTTTTTTGGAGAGGAAGTGCCCACCGTGACTAAGAAATTACTGTATTGCATGATCGATCTGAAGGACTGACATTGTTATTTTTATCTTTTTCGCTCACTTTTTATCCAATGATATTATGCTAGAGGTTAAACTCCAACAGAAGGATTTACATACTATATACTATCCCACTTGTATGCTGCTCTCTTTGGTGAATTTCTTTTCCCACCTGCTTTTATTTACTTACCCAGGGATATTCTAATCTTTGCTGCAGATTATTCTTTGTGAAACTACCACTTCTCCATTTTGGAAGTTCCAAATTCAGAGAGCATTTGCAGGAGTTGTTTTTTGATATCTTTCTTGATGGTGAGGAGAGACGTGCGTGCTTCTGTAATGAAAAACTATACTATGAAAAAAGTGAAATCAGGATGGTTGATTATTTGCTTTTTGCCTTTAATGTTTTGAGGTAGAACCTAGCATTCTTTTTTGAATGAAAAATACTATTTGGAATCTCGTGTTACTCTTCATCTTCTTCTCACTGTCTTTATTTACTAATGGATTTCTAACATTGGATTACAATGAGAAATGAACTTAATTTTCAATAAAATCCTCGTAACCAATGCTGCACTGGAAACTTGCTTTGTTGAATGTGATTTGTATGCGTTGATTGGCCTATTAAGGTGTCTATTTATTGAAAGTTTTGTCTGTTTTTGATGTTTATGATTGAAGATGGTTTTCCAGCAAGGTGTAAATATGTTACTGATTTTGCTTGCAATTAATGATAGTTTGAGTAATTATATGTAAAGACATGGATAGCTCATAGAAGGAAGATATCACTGTAAATGTTGCTGATGGTTACATCAAACCACCCTCATTAAGTTTGGTTTAGAATAAGACTTCTTAAAATGGAAAAACAAAAATCATTTAGATCATTAGCGGTGATGGGCATGTAAAGATTCAGCGTGCACAAATTCAAGTACTTTAATCAATCAAGGACGAAATTAATGAATTAGACTGTGTGCTATCTAATCAATTAGGTCCTTTTCATTATACTTCCCTGAGAAAAGGGGTCAAATGAGTCCCTTAATTTCCTTTTTGTCATTAGAAGCTCTTCCTGCATCTGCATTTACTTGTATCGAAGAGTAAACTCTAAATTACACCGATGAACAGGCTTCTTGATTTGTCCAGCAAGTGAAAGTCTTACACTACCAGTGAACTACAAGAGCAAAGTCTCTCTCCATTGATGAACTGGCTATGTAAAATCAAGGTGAAGAACCATAAAAATGGCAAGGGATTCCCGGAAAGATCAGTAGTAATAATGCATTGAGATTGATCTGTCATTATTGTCCGGTAGGGCGTTTACCCGCAGAACCTTAATAAGCTCATTTTAACAGCTAAGAATCTCAGTCTTCATTAAAACCACACGAGTAAGACAATATTGAAAGCAAAACAATAAAGAAGACAGAATAAAGCGATCATTACATGCTAGGGACAACCTTGGACCGGCACATGCAGCACTCTTGCCTCCATGGAAGGAAGCTTAACAGACCCCAACTTCCTTGCAACAACGTTACATAAATTCATGCATCTAGGATACTTGAGTAAGAGATAAAAGAAAAATGCAGCTACCATAGCTTTTTATTTAAAATCAGCAGCCCGCGTACTGCTCTCAAGGGTGGTTTACTGCTGAAACACCACCTTCAGGAATTGGAGGGAATGTATCGTCTCCACCTGGAATATAACTACCGGTGCCCATATGTGGATCAGAAGAAGGAAAGCTAGGAGTTGGTGGAATCAGCACCCGTCCAATGCCTGGAATGAGAAAACTGTTGTCAGATATCAGGAAATCAGGCTGTTTCACATCTGCATTGTTCGGAATCTGACGCCCTGCAAGTGCTTGCCCGGATATTGCAAGCAGGGCAACGAGAGCAAACAGAGAGAACTGTGATTTGGAAGCCATTTTAGGACTACAAAGCTAGCAGATGAGATATGTTAACTGTGATTGATGAAGAGCTGAGAAGAGTGTTGCTCTTCATATAGTCAATGTTCGAGCGAGTTAGGTGAACTTTTGGAGGTGACTTAAGTAGCCGTTTCTATTTGGTTAAATCCCTACCGCAATAGCCGTATACTTTTCTGGGTTCCACGAGTTTTTTTTTGGTTCATTTGTGATTAGTTAAGATATGCTATTGCTGTTTTCCTCTAAAGGCCCCCGGAATTTTCCTCAAAGAATTGCATGGGAGGATCTCAGAAGTGCATTGTAAGGTGGTTTGTTGAAACTTGCAGAGCTAACCTTTTCTACCTAATTTTTGAATTTGTTTTTCATCACCAAGCCTGGCGGCCATTAAATTGGTCTCTTCTCTCTCCGGCTACATCTCTGTTCTTATGTGAATGGTGAGAGGGTGAGGATGATCCTATTAATGGCGTGTCTCCCCATCCTGTGGCAGTTCATATGCCTGGCGATACTGCATTTAATTCTCTTGATGTCAACTTGTATTTCATGCATTATTACTGCAACTCACTCCTTGTGGAAATAGAATTCTCTATCAGATTAATCTCTTCAAAGTGAGGATTACTGTATTAGACAGAACATCTACTTTCAGATTGATGTGTTACCAAGAATGCTTTGTCGCAGCCCCCCATTAATTTACAATCTGAGCCAAATCTCCAAGTTACAGAGTTGAACATGGAGGATTGGAATCTGAAGAGGGTATTCCACTTTACACGTGCTCTGCATGAAATGACTGCTCTTAGTACTATAACCCGCACCAAAGCAAATACAACGTCCTAACTTCGACCGCCATACCCAGAGTAGAATTATTGCCCCCATCTCTGGTCAATGGGATGTTAATTTTGTTTTATTTTGGTAGAAATCATCAAAACATTTTGTTTCATTTAAGAAAAATAAGATAAAACAGTGCAGTTTTATCTGGTTTAAAATTTTCAGTTTTTTTCGAAATTTCGCTCGAATATTCATTTCGTTCCACTGTTCCGTTTCGGTCAAATAGTGCTTTTAAAATCAATCATAATTTTACAATATGAATCATATCTCTTAATTTAAGGTTAGATTGAGATAAAATTTTACCAGGTATTTCCTGACATATTTATATAATATATTAAAATCTTAAAACAATTAAATAATATAATAACTTTGTAAAATTAATGATCATATTCTTGTAATATTATAATATTCATAATTTTATTTAGAAAAATCATTTTATTGTTTTTTTTAAATTAAATTATAAAATTCTAAATAATTTATTTTGAATTTCAATTAATTTTTAATTAATATATTAACCATGAAATTACTGCCGAATCATCTCTCAAACCAAAACATTCCACATCAATCAAAATCAAAACAGACCTTGCATGGCACATGTATCAGTGACTAGTTACAAGGCAGCTGGATTCAAACGGGAAGAAATCCATCACAGTCAAGCCAAGTGGAGGGTGTTCCTTGATCACTAATTTGTTCAGTGAACGCTGCTGGAGGACTTTATCTTCCTAACAGGATCTATATAGACACATTCAGAATCTTGACAGAAAATCACAATCATCTTAACAGAGCTATGTTGATTAGGTTTAATTTTCTGAACTCAGCTGTCTTTCTACATTTCTTTGACAAAAAAACAAAACAAGAGGCTGTGGCAATCATTTACCAGCGTAAGTTTTCAAAACATTTTGCCATCAGAACAGGAGGACGTTCTTTGAATATAGCAGGGCCCCTGAGCTAAAATCTTACAATGATGGCAGCCTCATTTCATTTACGTAGATACCACAAAAATTATGGGCCTGGTCTTTCCTGGGAAAATCTTGGAAGTTGAACAAGTGAGTTAACTCGTGTGACACCTTCCAAACCTGACCAACTCTGATCTTCAGCACTCACTGTTTCGCCAACTCCATCAACTTCAACTGCTAGTCTCCCATAAGAATCATTTTCTTCAGCTGACCTGACAGTGAAGTTTCTTTGCAAACATGGCTCGGATTTCTGCCCATCATCCGATTCAGCAGCATTACCAGAATGATTGCTCTGATCAAGAGTAGCTGAAGAAAAGCCTTGCTCATCATAATCAGATTCTGAGTCCATTTTCCCATCCAAAAATAAGCAAACAACAGCGCAGTCATCCATTTTTGAAGTTGGGTATTTGAGCTTCCATTCACGAGCAGCCGAGTCCACTAGAATTCTTGCGGCCGATGCCCGAGTTGGAGCAGAGGATACAATCTCAACCACCTCATCGTTGCTCAAGACATCCCAAACCTGAAGCAATCCAAACAAGGTTATAATTCTAGCATTCCAAAATCGCCTTGGCATCATTTGCTTCAATATTGCATTAGTGTTAATCTTGATGAATTTGATGTTCTTGACAGCATGTAGGAGTTGCACTACAACTGTGATATATTTCCTAATAGCCCATTTAGATGTTTTAGGAATTGAATGGGTTCTCCGGTTATACAAATAAATCCAATAACATGGATGAGACAACAGAAGAGAAGTCACAATGTACCGAATAATCAAAAGGGAATTTGGCCATACAATCAAGCATAATGCACATGTTTCACAGTCAGAACCTACATATATGTGAGAAATAAATTTGGAAAAGCTTACATGTGACACAATTATAATGAGATGGAGAACAGATTTGGCACATCCTGAACTCATTTTCACTCCAATACTTAGGCATGGCACAACAATATTTAAAGCAAAACATGGCTGGCCATTCAAAATACATTTAGATGGAACAATCTATTTGCTACTTGGATTTGAAGAAACCTACAATTCAAAATACTATCATAGCGATCCATAATCCACATTGCAATATGGATCACCAACCATAATGAGCTTTTGTTCATATTTGCCTTTCAAAAAGTGCTATTGCTTGATTGGTGTATGAATACACTCAACAATCCTCTACAAGCTTTCCTCTATGCTGCGCAGTATACAGGATATGGAACAATGACGAAGGCATTGACATATTTAACCCCAATCCATAAATTTTTAGTCAACAAACATGGGGCCTTAGAAATATCATTATCAAATTAAAAATGATCAATGAACTGAGAATCATAAAATAAAAGAAAATCAGATTCAATATTAACAGATGGAAAAGGAATTGCTAGGAGAAAAATTTCAGAGGAGAAAACATACACCATCTGAGGCAAGGACAATGAACTGATCCTTGTCTGTAAGTGTCCGGTGTGAAAACTCAGGTATTGAGATCACTCCATATTCCTTCAAACAGAAATCCCCAAATGCCCGCGCCATTGCCAGGCCAGGGGCATCATCAAATGGTAACCAAACTCTTGGCACTTCAGGTTCATCTTGCAATGCAAAGACTCTACCTTTACACCGCTTAATCCTTTCAGCCTCTCCTGCAGCAATTATGTTTCAAATCAACTATTGGGTTTGCAAAGATTAGTATAACATCAAAAACATTCGAATTATAATGCAATGACCTACTTGGCAAATCGGGCTTCAGATCAACAGTCAACTGGACTGCCACTATGGAATCATTGCTGTCCTTAGATCCCATGATGGCACGGGAATCCCCAATATATCCCATGAACAGATTTGATCCCTTCAAATTCACAAATAAACATATATGATAAAGTTGAATCTAAATAAATGGGACATGAAGAGTAAGCTATACTTCCTACCAAAGCTAAATGGATGCGATATCAAGAATGAGCTTTAATCCCACAATACCTGTTTCACAATAGTGATAGCTGTGCTCCCACTGCAGAAGCAGTCCAAGTTGGGATGGGATTTCAGCTCTTTATCCATGGCCTTATATGACTTCAGAAATGCTTCTCTCCATAAAGAACTCAATTTATCCTCGACGGAGCCATCCTTGTCCAAATTCCCAACATCTGATTTCTTTGAATTCCCCATGAAACAGGTTTGACCTGGTCCACTTTGCCTTGATTGACTAGAGTTCAAGAGTGATTGTAATTTTACTGGCAGGGCATCCCTCACCTTGCGGGCAACAAGATGGCCATGTGGACCATGACCATCAAAGACACCACAGAAGGTCACATCTTCAGACATGAAATCCTACAAAGAACCAAAGTGTGACTAAGCAAAAAACCTCCAAATGTCATTAGAAGTTGATCTCAACGGAAAGAACAAAACTTACTTCCCACACAATCATTGCATCCTGGTTTATTCCCTTGCGACCCTGCTGTGTGAATATACAAGAAGTTCGGCTCTTTCCATTGGTGAAAACCCTGTTAGGTATGGATGGTAAATGCTGAAATGTAACTAAATGATCAGAGAATTTCCTTTTAGTTCTCTTTTGCCCGCAAAAACCAATCCCCAGGCAAGGGGGAGTAACTGGCTCCCCACTGCTCTTGCTGCTACAAGTACTCCGACTAGTTGAAACACAAGTCCCCATTTGCTCAACCGCGGAAGAAAGAAGACATCCGTGGTGTAAATAATTGATAAGTTTCCTCCATTGCCAGAACAGATCTCACATAAAAATCCGAGATTTGCTAGCTAGTCAAACAAGAAAAAGGCTATCCAAAACACTAAAGATCCCCCCACGAGTCAGTTTACACCTTGATGTAGAAAAGCGTGGTCTTTTTAATCTTGGTCACATACAATCCATAGGCGATTACTTTAATCAACGACGGAACCAGCTGAGCACGAGCAAGAAGACAACAGTTAATTGATTGTTAATTAAATACCTTGCTAGAAACCAGAAATGATTGTAAGTAACTTAACTCCCAACAAGTCAAACAAAACCAAATTTAATAATCTTCCATGTAGCCTTGGAATAGAATATTCTTAAAACGCTGTCCTAGTATCATAAGGATTCACATAATTGTCACACTACTTGAGAGATATAAACATGCTATTTAATAGTCCACAAACTACTAATTAAAAAGATTAAAGCCGACAAATAGAGGAGAATAGGGAGCATAAAATTCAAGAACAAACCAGAAAACAAGAATCATGTCTGTCCTACCTTGTAAAATGCATCAAAATACACTACGATCAAAACAATAAAATGGAATATATTTTCATGATTCTTAAATGTTTACCTTTCATGCTTGAGTATCACAAGAAAACCAAAAAAGAGTTCGACACAAATAGTTGACAACAAGTAGCATATTGTTTGGCACAATCTTAATTAAAAACCCCACATTTCTGGTAGATTGTCCATCAAAGGCTTAAATATAGAACAAACTACACATTCTTTGGTAATCAGTTTTCACTTTACAAAAAGCAATTCAGAATTAAGACGACCATTATTTCAAAGTAAAGAGAGGGAGAGAGATAATGTAGAACTTTGAATTCCCACGTTAGAGAAAACCAAGAAGAGATAAAGCAGAAACAGAAAAGCAGAAAAGGACGAAACAAAGGTACGATTTGTCAAAACAGAACCAAAATATGGCCTTAAAAAGAGAATGTAATAAAGATATCGAGTAACTGTTACATGATTATCTTTAACATAAACACACAAAATGTACCAGTACAAGACTCTTAACTCAACTCAAGCTTCTTTGGCCACCCACAGAAGATCAAAAAAGAAACCAAAAAACAAAGAGCCTAAATTAAGATTTTCCTTCTTTTTTTAAAAAAAAACAAAACAACCATATGGTATTGTATACCAGAGAGCAGAAAGTTTCGATTTTTGAAAACAAAAACACCCCGTAATCCATAAAGCAAGCATCTTTCTTTTCTCTTTCGGTTTCCTCAGTTTTCTCAACAACGAAACAAAGTTTGTTGACGAACACTTTAACTTCCATGTGTCCGATCATTAAACCTCATGCATTAGGTGCTAACATTATCTTTAACAAACAAAGAAAAACACAGTTGTCATCAAAAGACATGCAAAAATCCTGAAAAAGGACAGTCAACAATGAAACAGCTACAATACCTTCAAATATTTTTTAGAACTGAAACAACTTCAGAGTTTAGGATCAGAAGAACAAAGCAAAACCCAGATAGAAACAAGTTTCGAAGATATACAAAAAAACTCAGAGAGAGATAGAGAGAGAGAAGGGAAGGTTGGTTTGTGTGTATGCATTAATTGCGAAAGCAAGTAAAAGCAGACGAGACTGTTGCGTGACCGTGTTTTTCATTCCGTATTTTGTTTTTATATTAAATATTTTTAAATCACCCTCCCAAACAGTAAGCACAAAACCCAAATCATGATTGTTTTTTTTTCTTTTAGATAATTTGTTTTTGAAGAAGAAACCAACACTCGCATCTGTTAAGCGCGTTAGGATGGATTAATGACGAAAGTTTATAGCAGAGATTTAAGAAGAAAATCTGTGATTTAAATTGTTTTTTAAAATGATTTTTTATTTAAATATATATTATTTAAATAATCATTTTGTGATTTCAATGTATATCAAATAAAAATATTTTAAAAATAATCATTATTACAATAATAAAAATATATTTAATGTATTAAAAATTAATATTCATGGCTTAAAAAGATATAAGTGCATAAACATTGCCGACACCTCGAATTCGTTATTCACGTAGGAACGCAGGCAAACGAGTGCTTGTCTATTCAGCTTCAAGACAAAAACCTGGTCATCATATGACGGGTCTGCTGTCAAGGCTAAGCGCGAGTGCCCTACACGTAGCTCGAGCGTGTGAAAGCAGCACGCTCAAGGTTTGAGAGAGGAGGGATTTTCTTTTCTTTTTTCTCGATTTAAAAAAAGGGCATGCAAAACACTGACACATATTTTAGGACACTGACGTGGAAATCAAAATAAAAAATAAATGCTGGGCCATGAAAAAGGCGTTTCCAATTGGTAAAAAAATATTACATGAATGCTTTAATTGTTTTTAGGTGGATTGGTGGGGGAAAGTTGATGGGCCTTATCTGGGCCTTCTTGAAGATTATATTTCTTATCTTACTAACATGCCCTCCCTGTCTAGCCAACGCCATAATCATTTGTGCCATGCACGATTGCACTCCTTGTATTTATTATTAATGTTTTCTCTAAAATAATTGTTAAATTTAATAAGAATATATACTTTGTGTTTTTTTAGTTTCCATATATATATATATATATGTTTTATTTTATTTTATTATCCTTGATGCTATTTTCTCCTTCAGCTAATCTCTTTTATTGTTCTTAAATAACTAAATTTTTACTTGGTAATGATGTTTAAATGATACATTTGAGTCCTAATTAATTATAAGTCTACTTGGCAGCTAGCAGAAGAAAAAACTACAGTCCCTCTCTCTTTTTTATTTATTTTTATTTTTGAAGTCAAAAAGATATATAATTCACTAGTACAAAACACCATGATTAAAAGGGGTGGCAAAGCTTTAACCTTATCTTCTTTACAAAGCAAAAAACTTTATTTTCAATATTTTAAATAAATATTTCTTTAAAAGTATGGGCAACACGTCATGGATCACAATACATTATGGAAGTTGAACGGATCAAGTTGTAGTCAACGGGGATCTGGGGTCCTAGCTAATAATTACCAATGTGATAATAATGTATTTGATCTTGTGGTGATATTTTTTTAAAATAAATTGAAATAATATATATTTATGTATATTAAAATTTTAATATCGGCATACTAAAAAATAATTGAAATATATAAAAAATAATTTGAATTAAAAAAAAAACATGTTTAAAACGAAAAAATAATCATGATTAGAGCTTTTTTGTATGTTATGTCCATCATAAGAAAATAAAAGATCTATTCTATAAGTTGCACTTTGCTTGACGAGGGAAATTACAATTCCTAGGGAGGTGGGTGTTTTTTTCTCTTTTAAATCCATGAATATTATTTATTTCGTATACTATTATCACATTAAATTACATTTCTTACAAAATACATCTAAACATTGATGGTAAACACAAGAATAAATATTAAAATCATCTTAATCTATCAAAATAATATTATGAATGAGTGATGTATTTTTAGATTCCATTTAATTAGTTAATGTTATATATATATAATTTAGAATAAGAATAAAATTTTACTTCAATTATTAAAAAAATAATCTGTACAGATTAGTTAAAAATGTTAACGAATAAAAGGAAAATTGTTTTTTTAACATTAATTTAGAGTATGAAACTGAGATGGTGCTAAGAAGCTTTGTACATTGGGTTGCTAGGCCCAAAGAAATGATACAATGGTATTGGTGGGCTTTAGATGGACTACTCGACCGCATTTGCTATGATCACTTCTGACAGCCCAAAAGCTCTCTAACTCCAAGGTAATTCTGAAATGGGCCTCTATGGGATGAAAATTACGTATGCAACTCCACCCCATTCGAGAAATTTGTTTTTTTAATATATTTATTTTTGTTGCAGAAAGTATATACTTACAAGGATATTAAGTTTTTTTTTGTATATAAAATTAATGAATATTAATAAAAATTTAAAAGAAAATATAGCCTCTAACTTCTTAAAAAAGGAGATAATAAAAGCAGGACCCTTGATTTAATGTGTATTAATAGTTGCTTTTTAAAGTGAATTTTTTTATTAAAAAATATTTTTAAACAACAATTATTTTTTTACATCAATAAATCAAAAAAACATTTTTAAAGTAGTAAACAAATACACATAGTACTGTAGTACCCTTAAACAATTCTACATGGTTTTAGTCAACATTATACACACAAAGCCCAAGAGTTAGAAAAGTATATCTAGATGATAGGCTTGTAGAGTTTTTATGTTGTGGTTTATCCTGAAGTAAATGTTTTTTAAATTGTTTTTTAGATGCTTTTCCAATAATTTTAATGTCCTAATATAAACCACTTTAAGAAAAAAAAAAACTTTAAAAACATTTTATCTTTTTAACCATACTCTCAAACAAAGTCCTCAATAACACTTATTCTTTGAGGTCTCATTTATCTTTTTGATGATCCAGTCTTATCTGACACTGTATTTTAAAAATATTCTTGAAAAAAATTTAAAATCTTATATTTTTTATTCTAAATTAATTATTTTAATATTTTGAAATTATTTTTATATACTGATATTAAAAATATTTTTTAAAAATTATTTTTAAATTAAAAAACATTATGAATCAAACTCCTAAACACAATGTGAAACTGAGCTCAATAAGGTAGACGAAATATTCACCTTGATGCGTGTGATGTTGGGTCATGCATGGATAACGTTAGCTTGGGATCATAACGTACTCAATCAACGATTCAACCCCAAATCATGGCAGATAAACATGGCTTGACAGGGAGACCAAACAACCTCAGTCCTAATCGGAGATGATGTTCTTTCCGGTTTCTTGCCGGTAATTGTGGCAGAAAAGAGTGGAAAATGTGAAAAAAAGAAGAAGTAGACTGCCATTTTATCTTCCAAAACCCTAATCGCCGACCTTATCCCTGTCATATATATTTGACCCAGACAACCTCAGCAGATAATTATTATCCTCGTCACAGGCTTGCCAATGAGCTGATCCTAGGGCATTTCATGATAATTAGAAAAAAGAAAAACAAAAAAAAAATGTTTCTTTATCAATCAAATCTTCCAAACAGATTAAAAATTTCCTCGTCCATCCCGACAACAAACCTCAGTCTCATTCAAAAATTGTCTGCTCCTTTTTTCTCCTTCTCTTCTTAGGAGAAAACCAAACAATTTGATGGATTTAGATAAGGTTTTGTTATTATCTTAACATGGATAATGAAGAGAGAGAAACGAATAATAATAATAATAAAACTCATTTTATTGTTATTTTAATAAATAACAAGAATCAAAGCTGGTAAAACATCTTCGTCTCTAGATTATCTATATATGAATATCACTTATGACTTATCTAACAAAGATATTATTGAAATGAAATCCAAATAGGATCAACGTTCAAGTGATTGGAGCACCGTTCAATTTTGTGAGATCAAAGTGCAAATAGCCATGGTTTACAAGGCCTTTACGAAGAATTATGTGTTTTTCACCTTTTACCAAACCCTTTAATCTTTGGTTGTTTTATCTTGAAGCTATGTCATTCCCTACAAGGGATTTTGGCACAGGTTATAAAATGATTTTCTCATAGGGTAATGGACCGGCCGATATCTAAGTTTCTGTTTGACATTATATTTCAAAAAAAATATTATTTTTTGATGTTTTTAGATCAATTTGATATATTGATATCAAAAATATTTTCTTAAAAAATAAGAAAACACTTAGAATACTTTTTTTTAAATAAAAAATATTTTAAAAATCAACTTTGGCTACACTCTGAAACATACCCTACGAATCCTGGGAGGGCATTAACATGCTTGGAAAATGCCCATAAAGATTTTAACCGGTAGCATATCTAGTTATCGTAGAAATATGTGCTTGTTTAATATTTGTATTTATGTGTATTTAAAAAATGCATCTACTTTGGATATATATTGAATACATGTGTATTTTAATACTTTCCAATGACTTCAATTTGATATATTAAAGTCTAAAAATAAAATATGTAGAAAACATTTTGCACCACGATATTAAACATGTATTATATCTAGAATCCAAACTTCATTGCTAATTGAAGGCCAAAACTAAGAATCAAAGAATATGGCCCAGGACTTTGAATAAGTTGGTCATATTCCCATGCTAATTAACTACATACATGCATTGAGTTATTAAAATATCCTCCGGCCGGTGATAAATTAGTTTGAAATTAAGGGTTGAGTTGTACAAACACTTTCTTTAAAGTAAAGTTTTTATACATTCTTCATTTTTTATTTGGATAATTTATTTTTTTCTTCTATATTAGAAAAGAAAAACCCAACTCAATGTACAAAACATTATCTACTCGACCAATCTACAAAAAGTATGGTGGTCAGATTTTTCACTGTTTCATTGAATTGAAATAGTAATTAGAGACCTTCAAGCTATGTATACGGTTCCATGCCGCTCAGCAATTCTTTCACGGGAATTAATGTTAAGGAATCACCTCACCTAAAAGTTTAAGCTTGTAGGTGAGATCTTATAATATTATTTATATTATTCTCTAGCACACACCCTTAAGTGAAAGCCCTTTGGGCTTGAAAACTTGCACAGACCCATATTATCTTGTGCTTGATTTTTTTATCAAATAAAATGGAGGTGGTGAGATTTGAACTTGTGACCGCTAGGTCAACCTGGCTCTAATACCATGTTAAGGAACCATCTCACCTAAAAGCTTAAGCTTGTAGGTGAGGTCCCATAATATGATTTATATTATTCTTTAGCAATTAATGCTAGATGAACAAGTTGTTATGAATTTCTCAATATTTTTTTTTCTCTTAATAGGTTGAGGAAAATGCACCCTTCTCGTTTTAGCTTGTGCATTCACGACCACTTAATTTATTTATAGTTAAACTAATTGATATATATATGCAGAAGACCTTAAAACTTGAATTTTTAGTAAATAAAGAGATAAAAATATGGGTTTTTTTATACGAGAACTCGATGGAAAAACATAACCTAGCCCAGGACATAATCTCCTACTCCGTTCAAAGTAAAAATCTTATAATGTGCAAATGGGATGTTGGTCTAATGGAGGAAAGGACTACAGCAAGTTTAAAGCTCTACCATGTACATTTGTTATTCTCGTGATTTTTTATTTATTTATCAAGTTTGTAAAATGTTTAGTGAATCCAAGAATTAATCGAAATGTGTAAGCTGATTTGGACATCTGATTAATAGAAAGAAGTTGTCTCGTGTCATACATTGGAGAAATTTGTTCCATCTTCAGCAATCAGCATCTCTTAAACCCTAATTATTCAATTATTTGCGGATTTAGTTGTTAGGATATGGCCAGTGACATACTAATCAACTACGTTGAGTGTTGTCGTCTATGTATTAGATTTATATAAAGAATTGATCATCAATCCCACTTTATCACCATCATTTTAACTTTTGTTATCAGTGAAAGCATGTTGCAGAATTTGAAGTAGATTTGTGCATACCTGAACATGAATGTCGTGTACATTGTCAAAAAAAACCATCTTATTTAAAATTGAAGTTGTTATTCAAGATCCTAGAATATAATTTATATTATTCTCTAATATATTTTCTCAGGTGAAAGTTATTTAGACTTGAAACTTGTACACAGACCCACATTATCTTGTGCTTGATTTTTATCAAATAAAATTAGGGTAGTGAGATTCGAACTCGTGACCGCTAATTAATTCAGGTTCTGATTCCATGTCAAGGAACCATCTCACCTAAAAACTTAAATTGTTAGATTATATTATAGAATATGATTTATATTATTCTCTAACATACATCTCCTATATTTTGGACTGATTTTCATGGTTATTGACTTATTCTTATGTCGAATAATTTTTTTATTTGGATTTAAGGAAACCCTATTTTTTTTAGACATTCTTTTTTAGCCCGGATTAAACTAGTAAAACATCGGTTGTCTCAGATTCTTATATGTTGAACACGTCTTAACTCGATATTCAAGATCTGCAATGAAAATTTTAAACTCTTTATCACTACATCATACTCATTAGAGACTTATATTGAATAGCAAGATAAACTTAACTATTTAAAATGTTTTTTTTTAAATCTTTTTAGAGGTGTTTTCTATCGAATCTCAATTGCCACCACAGGTCACAATACTCATGGAGGTCTCCTGCTAATGCATAAGCAAAATAGTACTCAATGTGAAATTGACAAATTTTCCTCTATTCGGGCTGTCATCAAAGCGGCGGAACCACCACCTTGTCGGAGATGACTATTGGCTGGCACAACCATTCTTTTATGAACTCCTAATATATAAACTTAATCGATCCAATTCTCGATGTAATCATATAACTGTAAAAGATGAGTGATGTCACCACTATAGTTATTAATTCTGTTTCGTTTCATTCTCAAAACCAAGACAAAACAGTGTTGTTTTCATCTCGGTTTTAATTCTGGTCCGTTCTGAAAATTTCGGCCAGAACGTCTCGGTTCCGTTCCGGACGTGCCGTTTCCGGGTTCAAAATCTATTTTTTTTAAAAAAATTATTTTTAACATCTATACATCAAAATAATTTAAAAACACTTAAATTATTTAAATAAAAAAGAATTCAAATTTTAATTATGCTTGTTAAATTAATATATATATATATATATATAATTAATTATTTATTTATGAACAGTACGACACCAAAACGACACGCCGGAATGCTCTGAAACCGAAAAATTTCATTCCAATCGAAAAACCGGAACGACGACCGGAACTTTTTTTTTCCATATATATATATATATAATTAATTATTTATAAACAGTACGACACCGAAACGACACGCCAAAATACTCTGAAACCGAAACATTTCATTCCAATGGAAAAACCATTATTATTTGCCATTATGGTCACCACTATTATCACGGAAAAATTAAATATAAAAATTGAAAGATGGATAAGAGTCGCTATTCATTTTAAAAGGAAAGCTCATTTTCTCCGTGTAAGAGAAGTTATTCTATGTTCTGATTGGACTTTTCTAATTATTTGCTTGAACTAATTATGAGTTTAAAAATTGATTCAAAATAAAAATATAATCTTTAAGCTTAATTCTAACTTTTAAAATAGAGTAATTAGACTTGAGAGAATGTTGAGTACAAAATTGACTCTTTTTTTTATGGATGTATAGATTATCACTCACTCTCAAGTCTCAATAGACTTTTATGGGATCACATACACCCAGTTTTAATTGATTATAAATATTTCCAATTGCCTCAAAAGTAAATAATAAGTGTTGTTACTCAATTTCTAAAAATATTTTATAGAAAAAAGCAAAAAAAAAAAATCCAGTTTTAATTGATTATGTTTTATTGATGGGGTTTGAAAGTGTTTTAACTTCTATTTTAGATGTACTTACACGTTTGATTTATTTATCTTTTATAATTTTAATATTTCGATGCAAAAAATAAAAAAAATAAATATTTTAATAAAATTTTATATAAATAATATTTTGACAGTACCAACACGCTTTAAGAATATGTTTATAAGTGTGATAGATATTCTTTTTCCTAAGAGTTTTTTCAGTTGTAAATACATTAAAATAATAATATCATATTCGGGTCCTGTAATTGATAATATGATAGTCACTGGATAATTATATAGTCATTAATTTAAAAACTCATGAAATTAGTCAAGATACGTGTAAACTAGCGGAACATCAACATTAATTTTTAAAAAAAAACCTAACCCTCTATTTTCAAAAGTTCAACCACCACCACACAAAAAAGGAACTTACACTCACCATCACCTGACCTGCCTTCTTCCCCACACGGAGCTCATCCACTTCTGGCCACAACTATCAACTAGCCTACCACACCCACACATGCAAGCCCTGTCATCACCATCCTCACAACCATCTATATAGTCAACACTCATTCTCCACGGACATGACAACTGATAGCAGCACAACACTCGACGATAATAACTCCCTTCGACAAATTGTTTTATTTTGGTTGAAAGTGCTCATCATGCTCATTAACTCGACGATCACCAGTGGAATTAGCATGGGCGACGACCTCCAATGTCACCGCCAGATTATCCTTTTACGGTGGCAGTCAAGCACCGGTAAGATCTCCCTCCCTCGCCGGCTCTCGCCATTGCTGCCAGCCATTGCCAGGCGCTAGCAATAATAGCACCGCCATCGACGACCATTACACCACCACCAACTAAACCAGTCTTTCCCTCCATTAATTGTCGATGGAACTGATATTAGCACAACCTCTTAAAACTTTTTATTTTAATTGAACCTAAATAATCTCTCTTTTATTTTCATCTCATATCCGGCCCTTTGAAGTCGTAAAGATCTGCAAAATAAAACACACCATCTGCAGAGGCCGTGGTGATGTCCTCCAATTTTTTCAAAGAGAGATATTCCAAGTTTTTTTAAAAGTTTTAAGGATAAAAGAAACAATTTGAAACGAATTCTCACGAATAATTTATTATTTTTATATCATAATTGAAAAAACATATTATTAAGATTTTAAAAAATTATAATAATATTTTAATACCATGTTGAAATCAAAGAGTAAGGGAATTTGATTAAAAAATAATGTTTTTTTTATAAAAAAAAAGTGATAAATTACAACCTACCATCATCTATCATAATTTAATAAAGTAGTTGAGGTAATTGATTGGGCATTTTGCACATAATAGATCGAAGTTTATCCTTTTTATTTGTTAATATGTTTGTTGGTTTACTATTTGATAATACCTTTCAAACAAGAAAATGAATAAAATGACATGTTTGGACTGCATTTCAAAATTATTTTTGAAAAAAAATGAATTTTGTTTTTAATTTTTTGTTTTAAATTATTTTTTAGTATTTTTAAATAATTTTATTATGTTAATATTAAAAATATTTTTTAAAAAATAAATATTTTTTTAATATATTTTTAAATATAACATATTTTAAAAAATAACCTCTCCAACACTCTCAAAGATGCTCCAGAAAAGAAAAGGACCATGCACTCATTTAACTTTTGAGATGTTAGAAAATAATATACATTATATTATGGGGTCTTACTTATAAACTTAAGTTTTTAGGTGAGATAGTTCCTTAACATGATATCAGAACCTTGTTGACCTAGCGATCACGAGTTCGAGTCTCACCACCCCATTCTATTTGATAAAAACTAAGCACAAGGTAATGTGAGTCTGTGTAAGTTTCAAGCCCAAATGGTTTTCACTTAAGGGAAGTGTTAGAGAATAATATAAATCATATTATGGAGTCTCACTTATAAATTTAAGTTTTTAGGTGAAATGATTTCTTAACACGGAGTATCCACAAAATATACTGGCCACAATATTTTTAGGCTCTTGACTCATGACTTCCATTGTGCTGAGGAAGAAATCACTACCTTTGCTACTCCATTTTTCTTGCTCTTCTTTTCCACAAATCACAATTTATTCTCTTCCATCAATCACTCTTTCCTTTTCTTTTCTGTTTTATATCTTGTTTTCCTGCAATTGAGTTACAAAAGTGACTAGAAAAGACTTGAATCCTTTAATATTCGAAAGAAAATGTGATCGATTATGTTTTAAATCTCACAATTAGTTTTGTATTGCATGTGCTAAAATTAATACACGAGAAAGAAAAAATAATAAAGAGTTAAATGGAGTTAAATCATTACCATTTATTTAGAATTTAATAAATTAAATTTAATGAATAACATGAGAGGATCCTTGAGGGCCATGACCCTCGTGCTATGGATCATCATCATATATAAAGCTTAAATTTAATGCTTTAGCAATGAAATTGCCTTCGTTTGGTCGGGACTCATTAAAGCTTAATTTGCATGTCTTTTATATTCAGGGCTTATATATTCGGATGTTTAAGGATGAAGAGATCGGTACTGTCTTTCAATAAAAATAAATAAACGAACAATTATTTTTATTTTCAATTAAATTTTTTTGTTGTAAGATGTTTTTGTTAAAGAACAATCTCACCTATAATCTTAAACTTGTAAGTGAGGCCCCACAAAATGATTATATTATACTCTAGCACACCTCCTCAAGTGAAAACCCTTTGGACTTGAAATTTGCACAGTCTCACATCACCTCGTGCTTAGTTTTTTTATCAAATAAAATAGGGGGTGGTGAGATTCGAACTCGTGACGGCTGGATCAATAAAGCTCTGATACCATATTAAGGAACCATCTCACTTAAAAGTTTAAGCTTGTAAGTGAGGCCCCATAATATATATTATACTCTAACAATTTTGATGTGTTAAAAATAGTTTTTGGAACGATTTTATTTTAGAAAACAACTTCAACCATATTTTTAAATAGGTAAAGAAAAAGCATTGTAAAATCAAAGTTGTCGGTTTCGTTTTGTTAATGCCAAAAATATCAAAATATTTTTGGATTTGAACTTTTTTCTAAAATTAATATATTTAATTATATACACACACATACATATATACATACATAAACATTACAATCTTGAAACGACATGTAAAACACTCTAAAATCGACATATCTCATCTTAATTAAAAAAATAAAACACCAATCAAAATAGGATTGACAAATTTGTGTATAACAACTTGCGATGTAAATAAATCAATATATATTCAATGAAAACACCTAACTTTATCTCGCTAAATCTGTTGAAATATTTTATTGTCAAAATGAAAAGCAATCATAATCTCGAGATTATATATATATATCAAGTTATCCATAAATTTGGCCGTGGATTTTGTCTAGAGACAGGAGTTTCTTTTTTATTAATAAGAAATTATATATATATATATATATATATATATATTTTAAGTTATCCATAAATTTGGCCGTGGATTTTGTCTAGAGACAGGAGTTTCTTTTTTATTAATAAGAAATTAAAATGTGGTTTGCATTTTCAATGAGTGAGACAGTCTTATGTAGATGGTAACAAAATTCTACAATTGAAGCACGTTAATTGTGAACTACAAATGGATAGTCTTCGGTCTTTTATGTTGTTTTTGGTTACATGCTCTTCCTCTCTTTATTAAACAATAGAAGCCTAGCTAGTAACCTATTGTATGCATGTTCTTGCACACACACACAAAAAAAAACGAGTTACGTACCCAAAAAAAATTAAGACTGTCCATGATTAACTTAATTTTATTGAAAATAATATAAATTATATTTTTGAATCTCATTTAGCGGTTCAATCTTAGACGAGATAGTTTTTTCATATAATATTAGAGTGTAGTTGACCTAGTAATTATAAGTTTAAATCTCGTCATTCTTAATTTATTTGATAAAAAAAATAAACAAAATATAATATATATTTGTCTGCAAATTTCAAACTCAAAAGATTTTCACTTAAAATAATATGTTAAAAAATAATATAAATTATATTTTTAGACACCATCTAACAACTTAAACTTCTAAATTAAATGGTTTATAGACATAAATTTCAACTAATTTTTGGACGTTGATATAGGGGATCTTGGCTAGCTAAACGATATATATCAACTTCAAGAGGAAATAAAGTGGTTGATACGTGATAGTATTTGGTTTCGAGAATAAAAAAAAATGTGTTTAATTAAAGAGATAAAAGATAAAAATATAATAATAAATGTTTATAAAATTGATTGTTATAGTTTTAAAACAAGATTTGGAAAAGACAGATCCTAATACTTGTAATAAAAATTTTATTTTTGTTTTCAAATGTTATTCTCGTTTATCTAAAATCAATTAAATTACACCATTCTTTATGTGATCGTCAATTCATCCTTTATTATTACATTTTTATAAATCCGTAAGCACCAAAAAAATGTGTGTGATAATACGATATGACATGATTAATTTATATTATAAACCCGTTGATTAAAACTAGCACTTACGAATTTTTCAATTGATAAGATGAAAATGATATAGATTGAAATGTAATTCCAAATCATGTGATAATATATATATATATATATATATAACATAAATAAAAAATATTTTTAAATCGATTTATATTTCAACTGAAATTAGGATCGATTTTAAGGACATATTAACTGGAACATATTTTGCTATTACTTACAATTGAGAAAATTCATTACTTTCAATTTTTTTTTCCCTAAAAAAAAGAAATACAACAAATTAAATCTATGTTTTTCCTTTCAAAAACATTTTTTTAAATAATTCTTATTTTTTACTATAAAATAAATATTTTTTGGTGTTTTCATATACTAATATTAAAAATATTTTTTTAAAAATAAAAAACAAATTATTTTAAAACATTTTTAAATAAAAAATATCTTAAAAATCAAACTGTAGTACACTTTTGTCAAAAAGAGTCTGGATCATATAAAATTGTCGATGCAAGCTGACCAAGCTCCACATCACCTAAGAACAAACTATATCGTAACCGCAACATCAATTTGATTAAAAAAAAAGAGTTGCTAATTAAAGAAGTTAGGTTACTAATTGCATATCAACTCCAAATTAACAATATAATTTCTTTCTAGCCCTCCCTTTGTTTTTATATGTTTTTTTTTGCTTCCTATTAGGGCTTTTATTGTCAAAATCATAGTTTTCTTAATCTAAAAAATAATAGTTTTTTGTTGGTGGAGTTTCAACTAATTAGTTTATAAAATATTTTTTTAAGAGAATATTATAATTAGTTTAAATATTGAATTTGATTGAGTGATTATTACAGTCAATTAGAATAAATAGATTTTAAAGAGTTAATGTTTTTTATTATTTAATTTAAAATTTAGATTTTGTTGAGCTGCAAATCATAAATTCTCTTGGATCAACTTTCTTATTAAACGGAATTTATTAACTTTGAAAAACATTACGAGCTAATTAACCTCTAGCTTGTTTTAGGGCACGTAATTAATTAATGCGACAATTACTTTATTCTAAGATGTTGATTTAATGTAGTGTCGTCAATATCTCTCAATTAAAGATAACCACCAGTGATACCTTTTTTTTAATAAAAAAAAATGAAATAATTATATTTTAAAAGCCGCCTCCACCTATTTTTCCAAATAACCCCGTATTCCTTGTATATATGTGTGTGTCTATATATATATATATATATATATAATTTATAAAAAAAAGGTTGTGGATGAAAATGCATGACGTGCCATTAATCCATGATCCACCCATAAAGAAGCACAGAAATAGTCAAAGTAAGGACCCCACACCACTATTCTATTAAGATGAAGCTTCTATCTGTCACTATAAATCTCTCCACGCCTGCTCCATGAATACCATTTTCCTTTCATTGATAGGTATCTCCATATTTATGTGTTATTTTAAAGAGTCAAATTTCCAAAATAATATTTTAAAATAGTGTAAAAATAATATTTTTGTTGATGTGTATTTTAGTGGTAAAAACTATTTATTTTTATATTATTTTAATATAGTATAGTTATTTTGTATATAGTTTAATCATGCAATTAATTATACAATTAATAAGAGTAAATCATATAATTATATAATTGCTTTTAAAAAAACCCTTCAACAATATAATTATTAATTTTATATATTTCTTGTTAATGTATTTGTAAATAAAAATAAATATTTTTGATATAGTTATATTATTTTCTAATATATATATATATATATATTACATTGATTATACGATTAATAGGAGTAAATTATATAATTAAATAATTGTTTTTTTTTTAAATATCCAACACTATAATTATTAAATTTATATATAAATTTTTACTCTCTTGTTAAGGTATTTGTAAATAAAAATAAATATTTTTGATATAATTATATTATTTTATAATATATATTACATTTTTTATATATATATTTATATATTATAATATATATAAAAAAGGTGGCTCCAAGGCGGGGTCACCTTTTATAGCTCTATGTCCCGAGCTGCTATAAATAGGAGCTTGGGACGGGGATGCCATTTTTACATGTGCAAATAGCATTCCTGCTGCAACATCAAAATTAAAAAAAAATAGGCAAAAAATTTTTTATTTTTATTTTTTCATGCGGAGATAGCATCCCCGCTGTTGAGAGCTTCCAAGGTTATAATTTTTATTTTTGGATTCTTTTTTAAAAATATTTTATTAAATTGATAGATTCTCTATTATTTTTATCTATTTTTATTTATTAAATTGATTGGTTCTATTATATATATAGAATGGAATCCTCTTAAAATAGAAACTTGATGTAATATTATTCAAAGCATCGCACTTAATTACACTACACTTTAGCTTTAAGTGTGGTCAGATACGTTGGCAAATACAGGCAGATTTGAATGGCATGACGAGATCTACTCTATCTTTTGCTAAGATAGTGCCATTAATACTATAGAACATAGCTTTAATTACTGTAAATCCAATTAGGGAATTGCTTTTAAGATAAAAAAAAATACAAATGAGTTTTGATTTTTTAATGTTTTCCATGATATGTTCAAGTGAAATTCTGAGGCAGATTCCTTAAATCAATAACTTGGATGCCAGGAAATTCTATATTCTGGAAAGTGTATTTTATAAGTCTGAATGAGCGAGTAAAATTCCGGTTGTTCCAGGCTCTTGCAAAAAATACATGATTCAACTGTACTCGAGACTTGTTATGTAGATCGCAAACTCTATGTTATCATATCATATCTTCTGGGGACTTGAATATGTCATTGCTAGGGATGATGAGTGCGTTTTTTAAATATTTTTTATTTAAAAATTAATGATTTTTTAGTATTTTTTACGTGTTAATATAAAAATATATATTATAAATTAAAAAATATTATACATCACAATACAAAACACACATGAAAACACATGTGAGTGTCATTGCCAAATAGATTAATTAATAGAGTCACGTAATATTATCTTTAGAAATTTGGGATAATATATTTTCTTGTATTTAGTATATAAGAGGAACACGTGCTAATACATTATTTAATAGATAATATAAAAGGTTTAGATATTGTTAGTAATTTGGAGTTAACGTGTCAACACATGCCACGTGATATGAATAGGATAGTCAACAAGATTCCTTAGCGTTGACATGGTAAGGGTTGGAACAAAAAAATGTGTTTTTACTTTAGGGAATTATTGAATTGAATTAGAGATACTATATAATATTTAAGAGTAAAATAATATTTTTTATGACAAGAAATCTTCAGGTATTATTCCTATATCTTATGCCACATAATTTAAATATAAATGAATCTTTTTTTTATAAGAAATTCTTGAATTCCATACTAAATTATTATGGTAATAATTATTTTTTTAAAATATTCTTTTTATTTAAAATTATATTAAAATAATATATATTTTCTTAAGAAATATTTTTAATATTATCTTATCAAAACAACTCAAAAATAAATTAAATAAAAAATATTTTATTTTTCTTAAAAAAATATAACGTGACCGCATAAACAAACCTATAATAATACCACTTTCATCATGAAAAAAAGTTTATTGTTTATATATATATATATATATATATATATATATATAAACAAGCTTTTGTTGACCGGACTTATTATTCTTTCAACATTTGTTGCATTTCTTGATTAATTCAAAATAAATAAATAAATAAATATCCCCTTCTGCTTGGCACAAAAGCCAACGAACAAATCCAACTAAATTCTTACAAAAATTCTCCCCTGAAAAAGAGAAAACAATAATAATTAAAAAAACCCTTCTTCCGATGAGAGAGATGCGAGCCATTGACGGTATTCTGGTTCCTTATTAATTATTGACGGAGGTCCATATGCCCCTCCCCCCGCCGTTTCCAGGAACCAATAACTCTCTGTTTCTCGTCCGATTGGATATTCCTGACAGACAACACCCTACCTGATACAGACACCCCTCTCTATCACGCATCACCATTTTGATTTAACTTGAAGAATTAACGTCGAGTTTCTCTGTTGTTTGATTATCAAGACAAGTAATTTAGTTTCTTCAACATTGATCAAAGCAGAGTGTCTCTGTTTTCTAGAGTGAGGGTCGAGTTTACTTGAAGGAAAAAACAGGACAATATAAAACAGAGAAGTAATTCCCACTTGAGAGAGAATGTTTTGATGTCCGATTGAAGTATAAAACTCTTACCGGGATTTTCGACTCCGGTGACCTGAAAAAGATCTTATCTTATTTTTATAACATTGCCATTTCTTCCTTTTTCTGCCAGCGAAGAGTTTTTATTTATTTAGTTTATGTGAGATAAAGATAGGGAAAAAGTAAGATTTTTTATTTATTTTGCCTTATATTTAGATGTCCAAACGTCAAAAATAGAATCCCCTAACATTTCTGCTTCTTTCATTCAATAGGGAAATTATATTCCGACAATCTCTCACTCTCTCGTCCTTTCTCTCTTCCTTTCTCTCTGTTACCTCTCCTCCGTTTTTGCTCGCAGGGACGAGAGGAAAACGCCTTGACTCTGAAATTTCTTCTCCTCTTGTCTAGAATCATGTTTTTTGAAAAAGGGTCAATGCATTCAAACCTCGATTGCTTCCTTCATTGCACAACCCCACTAGTCCAATCCCAATTCCTAACAAAGGTTTGTTTTTTTTTGCCTTTGATGATTTTTATTTTTTTTTGCAAATTGAGCTGTGATTGATTGTTTTGGTTGTGTTTTAGAGTGAGATTAGAAATCTAAACAGGTCATGGCACCCATGGGAGAGAGACACAGTGAATTATTTTACATTGGGTGATCTATGGAATTGTTATGATGAATGGAGTGCTTATGGGGCTGGAGTTCCTATCGTTTTGAACAATGATGAAACTTTGGTTCAGTACTATGTGCCTTATCTTTCTGCAATCCAAATTTTGACAAGCGATTCTTCAGTCAACAGTTTCAGGTATCACTTTATTTTCTTGGTTTTATGTTCCTTTTGAAACGAACGAACTGTATGTTATGAGATCATAGAAATCTTTCAAAATCCCAGATGCTCCAGTTCATTATTTATTTATTTCTGACCAACTGCTGTAACCAGTCCCCTTCTGTTGTGGGAAGTTTGTAACTTGCTAATTAGGATGGTGAATTATGTGGTATTTGAGTGTTCATCTTCAAGTAGATGAATCTGAGAAAGTTGTGTTTGAAATGGTTTTGATTGGTGTTTTTAGGGAAGACACCGAGTCCGGTGATGGCGAAACGAGGGACTCCTTCAGCGATTCTTCGAGTGATGATAGTGGGAGTGACAAGCTATGGAGGTATGATGGATGCTCATCAGAGGAAGGACGGTCAGAGCAAGACAATCCTTGGCCTTCAAATGGTATATTGGGGCGCCCATATTTTCAGCACTTTGAGAGATCGACTCCTTATGGAAGAGTTCCTTTGATGGACAAGGTTAGTGATTTTTTGTTTTATTTTTTGGCTCTTGTGCAAATCTTACTGCTGCAGCTTTTTTCAATCTAATGTTCTTGACTTCGTCTAGCGTTTTATTCAACTTCATTAACCCGATATTCTTTTGATTGCTCAAGGGAAAGGAAAAATCCATTGATTCGTTGGGAATCATTCCACATCCTTTTCATGATAGGCATCTAGTAAAGAGGAGATGCAACTTGTTGACTTTTGAAAAAGAAACTACAAGTTGTTGAGCTGATCTTTCATTGTTAAGTTCATCACAGTGTTTCTTGATCATATATTCGCACAGTTCGATGGATATTGTCTCTTTAGCTTTATACTGTTATCTGGAAGAAGAATCAAAGATACCATCAGCAAAATGACTCTTTAAATCTGAGCTGATTTTTAGTATTGATGATACTGTTGTTTCCTTCACATTGTTTAGAAGCTTGGATTCCAACGCACCTTCTTGGCCTTTTGCTTACAGATTAATGAATTAGCTGGACGATTTCCGGGCTTATTGTCACTGAGGAGTGTAGATCTTTCACCAGCTAGTTGGATGGCAGTTGCTTGGTTGGTTTCTCAATCTCTCTCTTACATGAACTCACACCACAAGTAATCAAACTAATCAAGTTAATTAAAGCATACACAAGGCATGATTTAACACGGTGCCTGATTGTTTTCCCTGGTATTCAATTTCATGGCAAGATTCCTGATGAGCTTCAACGAGCGATTCTTCTCTTATTCTTATTCTTTTTCTTATTCATCAACATGTTTATATTAAACATAGTGAATCATTTATGGTCAACTACTTGCAGGTATCCAATCTATCACATTCCAATGGGAAGAACCATAAAGGACCTGTCCACATGTTTCTTGACATACCACACCCTTTCATCATCTTTTCAAGGTACCTTTTCTGGCCCCTTTCCAATCTTTATTTAGAGAGCTGTATACGTTGATCGATTCGCTTATTCAGTACGTGTTTTCGGTACATAGATATGGATGTAGACGATGACATTGAGAGCCCAGAAAAGAAGCGAAAGGAAGGGGAGATCATCGCTCTGTCTCCATTTGGTTTGGCCACTTACAAGATGCAAGGGGACTTGTGGGTCTTAGGCAATTGCGGCAGGGACCAAGAGAGGCTAGGCTCACTTTTAAGCGTGGCAGATTCATGGCTGAAGCAGCTAATGGTCCAGCACCATGACTTCAATTACTTCACTGGGATTAGGCGTGGCTAAAACCATAGCTTGAAGATTTGACCTTTTGAACCTCCAGCTGACAGGGATCAATTGCTCACTAAATCCTCCATTTTTTTGTTGGGTTTCCTGCTTGATAGCAGGGCATTGTGTCTGAGGAATCTAGCTAGTTCTTTCTCATAACCAAGCTCCTTTTTAGCCAGTCAGTGTGGTTTGATCAGAAAATAGAGTATGTGAGTTAGTCCTCTCTTGTTCTTGCTGCTGTTTAAGTGGTTAATGGGACCTTCTGTGTAGACTGATGGATGGATGAGGTCCTTGAGGTGTATAGGATTAGAGGCTCATCAACTTTGATCCTCATTTAGATTGTGTAAACTTCTCCTGAATGTTATGAAATCATTGAAAATGAGGAAATTACTGATAATTTTGCACGCTTGCAAGATAATTCTATTTGGTAACATGATGCTTAGTATTTTCAATTGATTAGAAATATATTAAAATGATTTGTTTTCCAAGTGTTTATTTTATTTTATATTAACACATCAAATTCATCAATAAACTCTTAAAATGATATTATTACAATAAGAAAATATTTTAGAAAGCAAATTGAGTTACAGTACTAAAAACACATGAATATGAGAATGTGCTTTTAGATTATCAACTTTTTATGGATCATTATTAACCTTTTTTTTTTTTCATTATCAGACATGTTCATCATAAAATATTGGAAAATTCATACAACCCTATTCTTTAAAAATATTTACTCTTTTATTAAAATTAATTTATTAAATGATACAATAACATATGATTCATGGTTCATTAGTTAGGGTGTGTCTGACACTGTTTCACAAAAAAATTTGAAAAACATTTTAAAAAATTATTTTAGTTCTTACTTGAAGTTAAATTTTTTTGGTATATTTTAATTCATTTTTATATAATAATATCAGAAATATTTTTTAAAAAATATTATTTTAATACATTTTGAATGAAAAACACTCCAGGTGTGTTTGTTTTCCGGAATTCATTTTCCGAGAAATCACTTTCCAAACTTTCCTGAGTTTGTTTTGACTTTCAAAAAGTTGGTCAATGGAAAACACTTTCCGGTCAACGCAAAACACTTTCCAGTCAAAGAAAAATTTGGTTTGGTTTTCAGGAAAGTGTTTTCCGGAAAATTTGGGCGGAAAACATTTTCCGGAAGTTGTGAAAAATTTAGAAATATCATTATTTGCTGATTATATCAAATTTGATCCTCAAACTTTTGATTGCTATATATAATTTGTTTTGAATATTTATTTTTCAATTCCATCTCTTAAAATTTAATTTTTATATTAATTTTCGTCTTTATTTTTATAATTTTTATTTGTTTTTTCTTATCATTTTTTTATTGAAATTTTTTATCTATCAAATTTGGTCCTCGTTTTTTTTTATTGTTACTTATTTTATTTGAAATAATTTATGAAATGTTAATTATTATTATTTTAATTTATTCACCTTTCATTTTTTTAAAAATTTTTTAGATTTGATCTTTATTATTTTGATTATTATTTATTTTATTTGAGATAATTTATGAAATTATATTTTTTTTTTCAATTTCTTTCTCATTCAACTTTTTAATTTGTAGGATTTGTTCCTCATTATTTTAATAAACTTGAAAAAAAATAATTTATTAATAAATTATTTGCAATTCATTTTCCATAACACAAACAAACACTGAAAAGTGTTTTCCAATTCATTTTTCATAACACTGTCAAATATCGAAATTCACTTTCTAGGAATTCACCTTCCAAAAGAAAACTACTTTCCAGCAAACAAACAGGACCTCAATATATTTTGTAATTACCATTATATCATTAAATTTGATGATACTTTCCTTCTTAAAAACCTTTTCATATAGTTAATGTAAATTAATAAAAAAAATAAAAAAAGTAAGCTCTCACACCTATTTATAACAATTACGAAATTCCATTCCAAGATTAGTTCTCAAACCAGGGGGGAGTTACTATAATTTTGTGTGATTGCACCAGGAGATCATGGTTATGTTAATTTTTTAAAAAATATTTTTTAATTTAAAATAAAAAATATTTTATTTTTATTTTTAAAATAAGTTTAAAATATAGTGTGAAACACCACTCCACTCGTAAATCAATCATCACACCCACTATAATTGTGGTTTGTTTTGACTTTTGCCAGTTGCAATTTCCAAAACCATCGATCCAAACACTTATGGCCCATAATAATCACATGCCTGTACCAGTGGCTTTGTGCATGCTTCTGTGTGCTCCATTTAAGTGGACACCTAATCAAGCTCAATGTTTTCGACAATCAATGGCTAGGTTGAATTTAGTTGGATTTTGGATTTTAGGTTTTAAATTTTCATTTTCTTACAAGGAATTCGGTAGGGATGCAATTTGTATTCTGTTTTAATTATCAGTTTAAAAGTATTTGATTAATTAATACATTATAATTTTGTATGGTTTCTATTGAAAATTCTCTTTTGCAATCTTTTGTTTTTTTTTGGATTAACGTGGGTGTCCGGGCTAGCTTACGCGCACCTCGACTAATCCCACGGGCCCTGAAGTTAACGACCATGTAAGCCTCCAGTGGCCACCAATATTAGCGACAGCAGGACTCGAACCTGAGACCACAAGGGGAGCAAACCCTTTGATCCCAAGTCTTTGCCACTGAGCCACCCATTGGTGGTTATTCTCTTTTGCAATCTTAATTATTGTTGTTGTTGTTATATTTTTATACAACTTTTTAAAAACTATGATTTTCAAACTACAATATTATATATATAAAAGTCTGCTTGATAATGCGGTTTCAAACCGTTTTTTATTCATAAATATATATCAAAATAATATATTTAAAAAAAAAATATTTCGACATCAATATATTAAAATGATATAAAAATACCAAAAATGTTACTTTAAAATAAAAACTATAAATAAATAATTTTTAATTTATTCAAAAACATTTTTAAAATATAATGTTAAACAAACACTAAATCTCGTTTTAGGGTTAAGGTCGAGGGAGATGTACAGCCTCAACCCCAAACATGGGGTCCAAAAATGATATTTGCTAAATCCCGACCTAATCTATTTTTTTTCTTTACATTTCTTTTATTATTAAATAATACAAATTTATTGTAAAAGTATCCCGTAAACATATTTTTTTATATCTATATTTATATTTTTTCAATTAAATACATCAAAATACCTCGTGTGTTATCTTGGAAACATTACATATTGAAAATCGCAAGCTAGATCACTTTCAAACCATCCTATATACATCACGTCCATGTCTGGCCTCCGCCCACAACCAAGATGCTCGAGCCATACGCCCACATGCACTTGCCACTAACTTCTCATAAACATATAATTTTTTTTTTTATCAGGTGTCCGGGTCAGCTTACGCGTACCATAACTAATTCCCGGACTCACTGAACATCCTGTAAACCCAGTGAGCATGTAAGACACCGCGGGGGTGACAGGCGTGCATAGTGGGACTTGAACCCTGGTGCAGAGGAAGGAAACAAGTCTCTTCAACCGTTAGACCAAGTCCCTTCAAAAACATATAAAGTTAATTCGTTAGGTGATGTATAAAGTATTATTTATATTATTTTTTAAAATATTTTTTCGAGTCAAAACTAGTTTGCATAAAATTACAATATCTTCTTGTGATTGATTTTTATAAAATAGAATGAAAGTAATGAAATTCAAACTCGTAATAACTGTTAGGTCAATAAAACTATGATACTATCTTAAAGAATCATCTCCCTCAAAAACTTAAATTATTAGATGAGTTAAATTATTAGATGGGTTTCTAAAATACATTTTATATTATTTTCTACAATGTGGATAGAAAATAATTTATAAACAAGAAGCTAGGGTTTCGGTCCCTCTGGAATGCCACCTGCCAGCAACATCACTAGCTTGTACACTAGGGTTTCCTCTACTTTTAAAAAATGGAAGGAACACATTGGCTGTATGTGACTTAGATTTGAAATTTTAACATAATTATATTATTTTGAATTTGATTTTTATCAAATAAAATGAACGTAATGAGATTCAAACTTGTAATTATTAGTTTATTAAGACTCTAATATCATATTAAATCATAAAATTATATATATGATATTGTAGGGTAATTAAGTAGAGGTATAAAATTATATGGACGCGTATCGTTTTCCTATATATTGGATCTTATCCCATTAATGAGCTCAATGTGGATCGTTTTCCTAAATATAATATCTCAAGGTGGATAAAAACAGTTAACAATGTGAAAAACATTTCTAGTTGCCCCATGACTCTTGAAGATGTAGTGGTGTCAATTTTTTTTGTTTGATATTGTGTTTTTTTTTTTTTTTAAATGATTTATTTTTATTTTAAATTAAAAAAAATGGTTTTTTTAGATTATTTTCATGTTCTGATATGAAAAATAATTTTAATATTTTTGATATATTTTTGAACTAAAAACACTTCAAAAAATAAGATCAATCATACACTTAATGTATCCAACAACAGGATCCATGTTCCGTATTATATCATTGAAGGATAATATTTTCAATCCTCCCCAAGGGGTGTGACATGATTTCGAATTCGAGTTAAAACGTGTATTCTTTATAAAGCCTCAAGTAATCAAAGTTTTACTCTTTCCAAATACGTTTTTTGAAAATAAAATTTTCTAATATAAAAAAAATAATATTTTCAGTCATTATGATTGAAGTTTTCTACTTAAGTTGAGCAGATTGTGATTAAAAAGATTCTGCTGTCGTACCTTTTCTTCAATTTTTCTTAATCTATAAAAAGGTGGATAGGTGGATTGTGTCACATGTTCTTCAGTTTTGTTTGCTAATAATCTTTCTTAATTAGGTTAGGTATATGTTTTGACTACGTAAGCAGCCTTCTTTGTCGCAGGATGTTATGGTTGATCATTTTACATTAAATTTGGTTTTTATTTATATAATTAATCAAATTAAAATCATGATTAAAAAAAACAAAACCAAATTGAAATCGGTTTAAACCAACCAGTATTAGTTTTAGAATATAAGGATTTCTTATGGTATATATTTTTTTAATTTATACCGATTCGATTATAACAAGATTTAGCCTTAAAAAACTTAAACTAAATTAGATCAGAATTTTTTTAAAATATTCTAACCGGTTTAATCAATTTTTTTAATAATTTATTTTTTATAAATTAGTTTTTTTTTCAAATTTTTTCTAACCCTAATATCAATACTTCGCATGCGTCTTCCTTTTATTCGTGACTATTCCTTAATCTATGCATCAATTTTCAATGAGAGCTTTAAGGTCAATGATAGAGGTGTAAGAGATTTTACATCATCCAAGACGTCAAGCTCCGGCTAATAATATATATTTTTTATCTTTCCTTTTCCTAAAATGTCAAACGTGCTTTTCAAGAGAATCCTAATCACCGGATAATTCATAATTAATTCACAAAGAATAGCTCACCGCTTCTTATATATCTTACTAGACAATGCCCCCGCGCTTCGCCGCGGGCGGCACAATTTTTTTTCAATATAAAAAATTTTAATTGTATGTATTTTTATTATAATATAAATTTAGCTAAAATAATAAATTTGTGCAGAATTCATATCAAGCGCAAGTTTTTTATAAAAATATATGAATTTAAAATTGATATAAAATTATATGTTTAGTAGCTTCAAACGAAATAATCAGCATAAATTTATTATCATTAAAAAAAGCAAAAAAACTCGGATATCTGAATTATTAAGTTCACTGTATTAAGTTTAGTTCATTTTATAATCCAATTTAAATTAAACAAAAATAAAATATAAATTGTGTAAATACATACAATAATCAAATAAAAAAATAAGTTGTTAATTTTCTATCAACAAAAAGACAAAAACATAGATTGAAAATTCATCCTGACGTTATTGTCATTATCATTGCTATTAAAGATAAAATTATTACCAACATTACTGCCAAAACAATTAAAATAATTAAATTTCCTTGGAAAAAAAAACAAAAGTTTTTTATAAAAAAAAACAATAACTAAAATTATCATTATTATTGCATGAATAATAAAATCATAAAAATCATATAATCTAGAGAACAAATAAAGAAATATTACTTTTAAAATGATTACCGATATAAATTAAAATTTCAGGAAAATCTTTAAAAAAATCAAAAGATTTTTATAAAAAAATAATCATTAAAATAATCATTATTATTGGTTCGGAGATTAGTGAACAGAAAAATGTATAAGGAAAATAATAATAATAATAAATTGGTTCGGAGATTAGTCATAGTGTGTCCGCGCTGTCCTAGACACCCCGATTATCAAAAAACAGATTTGGTCTGAGGAGTGGTGGTGGTGCACTTGAGCTGGGCCCGAGATCGTGGTTATAAAAAAATATATATATAATGAAAAAAAGAGCTTAAGCTGGCTGATAGACCATGTTTAAAAAAAATTGTATAAGCGAAAGAAAAAAAAAGTATAAGAGTGAAAGCACTGTAGCAATCGATATTGCTTTTAAAAAAATTCGGCCCAAGAATTAGTCATGGTGTGCTTAAGCTGGTCGAAGATCCCGGTTATAAAAAAAATATATAAGTGAATTAAAAAAATTATAAAAAAGGAAAAAAAATGTATCAGCGGGAAAACATTTTAGAAAAAAAAAATGCGGGTCCGAGGATTGTCGTGGTATGCATAAGTTGGCTTGGCCACCCTGGTTATCAAAAAAATTTGGATATGAAGATTAATCGTGGTATATTTAAGTGAGCTCAGACACCCCAATTATAAAAAAAACAAAAAACTAAAAAAATATATAAGAAAAAAAAATGTAATAAGAAAAAATGAAAAAAATAATAAGTAAAAAATACAAAAAAAGAAGAAGGAAAAAACGAAGGATAAAAAAAATAATTAGGAAAAAAAAACAAAAAAAATTAGAAAAAAAACGTAAAAAAAAAAAAAAAACTCTACTGTTGAAATCCACAGTGCACTGTGTCTGTGTGCACAGTGCACTGTGCACAGTAAATATGGGACACGGTTTATTGTTTTGTTAATTTTAGTTGGAAGCTGTGGCTAATATTCAAAAGTATTTGTTAAATTACAGACTTTTTTTTTACTTGGTCTAATTTAAATTATAAATTCAATGATTAAAATTGGTTTTTAATTGTCTATTTGAGATAACGGTTGCGGTTGTTTTTTAAAGTGATTTATTTAGAAATACATCAGAATTATATTTTTTTTTATTTTTAAAAAATTATTTTTAACATCAACACATCAAAATAATTTAAAAACACTAAATTTTTAATTTAAAATGATTTTGTTTTTTTTAAAAAAAACAGCATTAAATCCCGCAGTGACATGGGAGTGGGAAAATGGGTTTCTCTTACAGATATCATAAGCCCATCGAAATAACTAAAATGGGCCGGTAATTGCCAAGACTAGAAAACAAAAGCAAAACCCATGTCTAATTAACAGCTAGGCCCAGTCCAGAAACAATTCGAATAGAATCACCATTTCTCTTTTTTGTTTCGCCCCACCACATTCCTTCTGGTCTCTGTAATCTTATACTCTGCCCATCACATGTTTGTTAAAATTCTCAGCTGATTTTTTATTTTTTTATTTTTTTATTTTTTGTGTTTGTGTATTTGTGATTTCTCATTTCCCTCAAGCAGTTGAATTATCAATGGACTTTTAGAAATACACTAGCAGCACAAAGTTATGTATTAATTGCCCAAGGTATGATTAAGGTATTTTTTTCTTTTAAATAGTTTTTTTAAATGGTTTTTTTTTAAAAAAATATTTTTCATATCAGCATATGAAAATATTTTAAAATAACTAAAAAAAATTGAATTTAAAGTAAAATTAAATTAAGTTAATTTTTTTAAAAAATATTTTTAAAACGCAACGTCAAACATAAGAGTTGAAGGATCAAGAATTCACAGGTGATTGAAAGATTGTCTGATTTGAAAACAAAAAAAAAAATCTAAAATCTTGTGTCTCAATTAGATGGTCGTTTTTAATAGACATTTTTATGTTTTTGATATAATAATAATAATAATAATAATAATAATAATAATAATAATAATAATAATAATAATAATATACTTTTTTTTTTCCAAATTGTCAATCTTGAATAAGTTTTTCAAGTAAACTCATCACGATTCTTTCCATTCGAAATAAAAGTGTTGATATTTGAACTTGTATTATTTGGTCATCAATGTTATGATATCGTGTATGAAAATACATATAGATTGAAAAGTTTACGATAGTAAGTAAAGGTGAAAGATATAATTTCTTTTATTTTGTATCACAAATCTTCTATTTTATTTTATTTTAGTTAAAATCCATGTAAAATATATTTAAAATAGTAGCACTAAATTGAGATGATAAAATCTATAACTAAAATTGTTTGATTTTCTCTACTTGTAGGAAAACAAGGTATTACAACTCGTCTTTGGACTATAAATCTTATGATTGAGTGATACATTTAATTTAATTTAAATTAGATGCCTAATTTGCTTGGAAAGTAGTTCATGATTGTACTATCCAACATTGACTAGAAAATATGGTGTCAACTTTTATGTACTTACAGACAATATGTCAAGATATATATCAAATATGTAACGAAATGAAAATTAGTAAATAGATTTTTTTTAATTAGAGGATAAAATTAAAATAAATTAAAATTTGCAAACCAAAACAATTAAAGGAACCAAAAATAAATAAAAAATCAAGATGGAATAAAATAAAAAATAAACACGGAAAAGATCAAGACACTCCAAAACATTCTATAAATGCCACATATGTCTAAAATACTCCTGGTACAGAGGTTTAAAATTTTCATACTAAGAGATTGTATGGTAATTTCACTGTTAAAATTCAGTGATCTGTGTTTAGGGACACAATAAAATATCAATGCCTTCTAGTTTTTTTTTCCTTTCAAAATTAGTTAAAAATAAAATAGAAAATATTTTTCTATTTCAATCATATTTTTCTTTGGGTGTTATCCTTTTTGTATTTCCATTGACATTAAATTTAAACCTAGAAAAAAAAATCAAGAAAGTGATTATAGTAAAATATGCCATTTTCAAATATCCTTGCTTAACTGTTGCACCGCACAACTTATTTGTGCACACATATACTTCTATGATATTATGTGTATGTTTGATATTGCGATTCCATCGATTTTTGGTTGATTTTTTTTTAATTATAAATGAATATATTTTTGTGTGTTGTACTGATTTTAAAAATAATTTTTAAAAAATAAAAAAATATTATTTTATTATATTTCAGCATGACAAACACTTTAAAAAACTAACGCAACCACAATTTCAAACATACCCTAATTAATCATTCACGATGACGGCGTGACTGACAAAAACGGTGCTTTCTCTAAATAGTAATATATATATTACCGCAACCACAATTTCAGATATATCTAATTAATCATTCACGATGACGGCGTGACTGACAAAAATGGTGCTTTCTCTAAATAATTATATATATTATTGGAGCCTTATGTTGCTATAAAAACCGACCTTAGCTCAGTTGGTAGAGCGGAGGACTGTAGTAGGTGATATCCTGGTAGCCATCCTTAGGTCGCTGGTTCGAATCCGGCAGGTCGGAGCTTATTGTTATTTTTTAATGTTTTTAGTTTATTTTAATATGTTTATATCAAAAATACTTTTTTAAAATAAAAAATACCTTTTGAGTGGAAAAAAACTTTGAAAAACCGGTTATTTAGAAACTAACATGTCTATTTTTTATTTATTTGAAAGGTTACAATTATTAATATAATTATTAAATTCAGCCTGGCTGTTCAAATTCATTAAATTATTTAGAATATTCTCTCGGTCAACCTTGAACGATCATGGGATGGTTTACCAAATTAGAAATTTAAAAAATAAAAATAAAAATGTTAAACCTAAATTCATCTAATAAGGTCTAATAACCCGCAAGTTTATCTTACTATTCAATGACTTGACCTCTAAATCGATCAAGCCAAGCCAAGCTAATGAAAGAATCTAACAGCTGTCATGATTAACTGTTTTTAACCATAAGTTCCAATTAAGAGGACATGATCCACGTGGAGACATGTGCATCATAAATTTATTGTATAAATTGTATGGATAAAAAAATTGATCAAAATTTTCGACAAGAATCAAAAGTTATTTCTGAAAAATTGGAATTTTAAAATCGTATTTTAAATTTATTGTATAAAAATCATAATTAAAATTATATGGATAAAAAAATCATAAAATCATAAGTATAATATTTTTGAATATAATATAATATAATTATAGTCATAAAATTTTATTAATTAAGATTTATACATGATTTTAAAAAATAAAAATACATAACAATTAAATCATTATATTAATATTTAAAAAATACTTATTTTTTATTTATTTTAAAATAATAGAGAGGGGGCAGGCTAGCCCGAAGATGAATTTTATGATCATAAAATCAAACCGAACAGGTCTGATTTTATAATTTTGAAAATTTTTAATTTGAATTTGATCCAATTTTTTTTTTTATTTGACTCGTGATTTTAATAATAAATATCACAGCATGGGCTACCTACTTCCCCCAATAACTGTAAATATAAAATTAATAAATATTTTATATTTTTATTTACCAGCTGTAGCCTGACACCAAAAGTTCATGATCTCTTCTCAACTGCTTGGTAAGATACTACAATAGTCGGTGTACGGAAATTTTAATTTTATGCCAATTTTTAATCTATAAAACAATATTAATTTTCCCATCATGAAACACCATCTCTCCATCTCTCTCTCTCTCTCTCTCTACTCTCAATTACTCCTCACAATGTCCAGTCATGTAGCGGTCTTTGCCTTTCCTTTCGGCACCCACGCCGCTCCATTACTCGCCGTCGTCCGCCGCCTAGCCACTACCTCTCCAAGCACACGCTTCTCCTTCTTCAGCACCCAACAATCAAACAGTTCCATCTTCTCCGTTAACAAGCAAAACATGGATTTTATGCATTCCAACATCAAAGCATACGACGTGTCGGATGGTGTCCCTGAGGGCTACGTGTTTTCTGGGAATCCCCTGGAGCGCATTGAGCTGTTCATGAAGTCAGCTCGTGAGAGCTTCAAGAAGGCCATGGAGGTAGCTGTGTCGGAGACAGGGAGGAAAGTGAGTTGTCTGGTCAGTGATGCCTTCTTTTGGTTCGCTTGTGAGATGGCGGAGGAGATCGGGGTGGTTTGGCTGCCCTTTTGGACCGCAGGACCTAACTCACTCGCTGCTTATGTTTACGCTGATCTCATCAGGGAGACTTTTGGAGCTGGAGGTACAGTCCCGTAATAATAATAAATACAATTTGTTTGATTAATATATAATCACATTTCAGTTCTCCCAAACAGTTTAATCTTTATAATTCAAATAATTCTTTAATATACTATTAGAAGTATCAAAACAAGTAATTTTGTTCATAGCACTTGTTCTTGTTCATGTTCATGATGATTTCTCTTCAATACATGACCTATATCCTTGTCCCTTGGATCTTGAGTCAACCTATATGGAATTTTAAAATAGTGCTAGTTGCCTCCATTGGAGCCAAATCAAGAACATTGGAAACAAGTACAAAAGTAAAGGGATAATTAATATTGATCTCAATTTCCTGGGAGAGATTACAATTTCTTTGTGTAAATCTAGGTATGGCGGGGCGTGAAGATGAAACATTAAGTTTAATTCAAGGAATGTCCAAAATCCGAACCAGTGATTTGCCGGAAGGAGTGCTGTTTGGAAACACGGAATCATTCTTTTCAATCATGCTGCATAAAATGGGAAAAGCCTTACCGCGAGCAGCTGCAGTCTTCATAAACTCATTTGAAGAGCTAGACCCTGACATAACAGAGGGCTTGAAGTCTAAACTCAAGAGATTTCTCAACATCGGACCCTCCAATTTGATTTCAGCACAACCTCCCGTGGCAGACACAAGTGGTTGCATAACATGGCTTGACAAGCAAAAACTTGCTTCGGTGGCATATGTTAGCTTTGGCTCCGTCGCAACACCACCACCACATGAACTTGTGGCAGTAGCCGAGGCCTTGGAAACAAGTGAGATACCGTTTATTTGGTCACTTAAGGACAACTCAAAGGTACACTTGCCCCATGGATTCTTTGAAAGAACCGCCGCACAGGGGCTCGTGCTACCATGGAGTCCTCAATCGGAAGTTTTGGCGCACGGAGCAGTTGGGGTGTTTGTAACTCATTGCGGCTGGAATTCACTGCTAGAGAGTATAGCCGGAGGCGTGCCGATGATTTGCAGGCCATTTTTCGGCGATCAGAGGCTCAATGGATGCATGATCGAGGATGTGTGGGAGGTTGGTCTCAAGGTTGAGGATGGAGTCTTTACAAAGCATGGAATGGTAAGTAGCTTGAATAAAATTCTTTCTCAAGAGGGGGGTCAGAAAATGAGGGAGAATATAAGAGCACTTGAACAACTCGCAAAGAAAGCCATTGGATCAAACGGGAGCTCCATCAATAATTTTATTGCTCTGTCAAATCTAATGTTAAATACAAAAATGTAGTTAAACTATGTCTTTGCAAGAACCACAATTTTTTTAATGAGTTTGAGTGTGCCATTTCTGAAGTTAAAGCAATAATTTATTCTCATATATTTTCCAAAAAAAAAGAGAGAGAAACATGTCCTTGTTCTACATATTTTATATAATCAAATGCTAAATTCATATAGCAATGGAAATTTAGATTATAAATAACTCCAACTATTGTTGGTAAAGTATCGAAAATGAATTCTCAATTACAGCAGTAACAACACAATTTTTCACAAAGCAACTACAACAATATAACTTCAAAATAATAAAAGTTTTACGAGAGGAACCTTCGATTTATGCCTACTTGTAGTCATAAATGAAATACACATGCTATTATTTATAGGTAGATTAGGGACCCCTCTTATTAATTTATTTTCCAATTTCTCCTTTCATCAAAGAGATAATTAGGCAATTGATCTCCATGATCAAACCCTATGATCATGGGTTTGCATGCTCAAGAACATGAGTGTGTCATGAGGGGCATAAATGATAATTTCCAACAATCCTTCCATCACCTTTCACTTGCTAACTATGTTGACAAAAAAATCATATTTTTTCTATAGATTTTTTTTCTTTTGATGAAATATTTTTTCTTTTACCATCATAATCTAGTTTGTATTTATTTTTGGACCTTATGTTTGGCCCTTCATTTTGGAATACACCACCTAAATGCTCTGCATTTTAGCCTCCGCATTGATTTTTCCATCCAAAAGAAGTCGATGGTTGCTTGATTTCTTCTATTTATAGTCACGCCTCCTTCTATATAGCTTCTTTTGGTAGCCCAACACCTCATGTCTATCAATGATGAATATTAAAAGTAGAATTACTTAACCAAAACTAAAAAGCAGAAGGTTTTGTCCTTGAAGCCATTTAGCTAGTTAAATCCAAATGATGATGGAAGCTTTCATCAAACTTTCTATTGAAAGGTATCAACCCTCTCTAGAGTGCCAACATCCCCAAGGCATGTTGTTCCTACAACCATAGCCTTTATTAGCTAACTCTCCTCATCCATTAGAGTTGGAAGATCAAACGAATGAAGACATCATAGAACTCCATTGTATCAACTCTAGTGGAGGTCTCAACTGCTGCTTCCTTGACTAATAAAGTAGGAAATAGAGTCAAAAAAAAGTTCACTTTAAAGACCTATATGTCAAGGAACGATCTCACCTAAAAGTTTAAGCTGATAGGTAAGGTTACTGAATATAATTTATATTATTTTCTAACACATCCTTTAAAGTGAAAGTCATTTGGGCTTGAAACTTGAATATGCTCACACTATCTTGCACTTGATTTTTATCAAATAGAATGAGTGTGATGAGATTCGAATTCGTGACCGCTAGGTTACAAGTTCTCAAAAAATTACAGATTACCCAAACATCCCTGAACTCATCGGTAACCATGAAAAAACCAAATGTGAAAGTACCACCATGTCCCCTGCAACATAATTTTCCCTTTGTCTTTTTCAGAGGATAAGTAGGTAATTGTACCGTGCAAAAATATATGAAAAATCCAAAATACCCCCAGCCAACCTTCTTCTATTTGTCATTGTGCAATAAAAATTGAAAATGACTAGAACACCCCCGGTACCATGGTCAATTTTTTGGCGATTCTAGGGGTAAAATAATAATTGTTTTGTTGAAATCCACAGTAAATGATATAAAGTGAAACCTCTACGTGTTTTATATATATATATATATATATATATATAGTATTATAATCATCTAGTTTCCATAGACTACAACAACAAGCGACTAGCATAATGAATTATATAAGAGTCTATGCATACAGTTTAGGGAAAGGCGTTACAGGGGTTGGATTATAGCCTAATATTATTACTGGCTGCTGCATCGCAAACGTAGTTTACTTAATTAAGACATTATTATGACAACAACAAATTGATATTTCACTCTGGATAAGCCTCGATAATAGATTCCAAAGCTGGAATCTTGATGATTTTATAGCGAGGGAAGCCTCCTTCCTCTAATAAGTTCTTCCATTCTTGCTCAGTTCTTTCCTTCCCTCCCGAGGTCACTACAAGCATCACTAAATCCATTGCCATTCTCGTATCATCCAACGGATCACGATGATAATCTGCCTGTAGAACTATATCAACTATGATAAGCTTTCCAGTTTTTTCAGGTATTGCCTTCCTGCAATTTCTCAAAATCTCAACGCATGATTCATCGGTCCAATCATGCAGTATCCACTGTAAAATACAAAGAAGAAAAGAAATAAGCACATGTGAAACTAATGTATCGATCGTTGTTTTTTTGACGAATTATCTATTGTTGTAGTAATTTGAACCCGAAAAAAATTTCTAATAGGGCACTGACCTTCATGAAAATTGCATCAGCATTAGGAATAGTCTCAAACAAATTTCCCGCAACATGGGAAACTCCTTCATATTCTGGTGCTGTTGCTACAACATGTGGCAAATCCAAGTTAATTCCTTTAATGAGTGGATATGCCCTGACAATCTCAGCTACATTTCCTCCCATACCACCAGCAACATCCACCAATGATCTAATATTGTTGAAACCATCTTTGTAATGTGATAAAATTGCCCTCATCATGATCTTTGATGTGCATTTCATGGCTTCATTGAAATCCCTATTGACCAAAGGATTTCGAGACGCAAGATCCCACAGTTCACAGCCATGAGCCTTCGAGAAAGCGGTTCCACCTTCTGTAATACATTGGCTCAAGCGATGGCACGGTTCTAGGAGCAATGGATTGAGTTGCATGCTTATTAAAGAAGTGAGGCTTCCTTCAGTGTCATGCGTTAGCAGTCTTGATTTTTGATTCAGCCCAAAGAGTGTTTCTCCTCCATCTGATGGGGTGTGTGCTGTAAAAATTTCTTTTCTGACCATATATCTCATGATACGAGCAAGATAAGAGATGTCCGCGCTAGGTGAGTTAATACCTGAAATCATGAAGGATACAAGAAAAAAACCTCGTTATAGGAACTTATATACAATAGATTTCTTTTTAGAAATTAATACTATATATGTTCTGGTTGGGTGAGGGAGGCTAGGGATACCAAGATAATGTTAAAATATTTCTTCATGTGTTCCTTTAATTTGAGGTGTATCATGAAAGTATAACAAGTATCAAACAACAACTTTGGCGAATCACTATGTCAAAACTCAAGATCTATTCCCTGATATAAGTTTAAAAGTTAAGGATCTAGAATACTAATTCAAAAATACATGATATACTAAGTTGTTGCTCGTTCCTTACATTGCATTGATATATTTATGTAAGCAATGAAAAGGGTTGAAGGAAGAGTTGAAACCTGAAGCTATTTGGGACAGAGAGATTGGACGACCGTGAGAGTTTATAATATCTGCCAGCCTAAGCTCGACTGCACACTTTAAAGCCATAGAATCAACAAAACCAAGCACGAGTTGCGATATTTCAACTTGGCTTTTGAACATTGCCTCCGCCTCTTGTGATGCCATTCTCAGTTTCTGTTTTGTCCAACAATTAAGCCTGCCTAAGTTCTCCCTCCAAAAGTTAGCAAGTGAGATAATAGTATATGGGTAGATAATTTATAGACAAGTAGACTTGTGGTCTTGCGTAATGCATTGCTTGTCAGGAAGAGAGAGAGAGACTTATCTTCTTCTTCGTCATCATCATCAACTCGCCATCTTACTTAGGTTTGCCTTCTCAATTTCCAAAACATAAAATCATAAATACCTTGGGAGGTTACATTAAACAAGTTGATGTTCTTTATGATAAAATCTCAAAGCTTTTAGTGATGTTGATCAGGCGGGTGACCCTAATGATCGCAGGTCCACTATTGGTGTGGTTGTCTTCGTTGGTTCTAATCCTATATCATGGTCGCCCAAGAAACACACTCGTTTCTCGATCATCTACTAAGGCCGAATATCGTGCTTTGTCGTCCACATCTGCTGAAATTGATTGGATTAAGCAATTACTTGTTTTTCTTGGTGTCTCCATTGTTTCACAACCGGTGCTCTTCTGTGATAATCTCTCGGCAATTGCATTGTCCTTCAATCCAGTTCAGCACCAGAAGACAAAGCATATTGAGATTGATGTTCATTTTGTTCAGGAACACGTCGCCAACAATGAACTCTATGTTCAGTTTGTTTCCTCTTCAGAACAATTACTGACATTACGACAAAGGGCTTGAGCACTTCTTTGTTTCAGTATTCATTGTAACAATCTCATGCTTGGTTCATCAAAACTAGAGATTGAGGGAGTTATAAATTGATCAATCGACATTTGTATGTGCATGAGGAGAGGTATAAATAGTAAGGGCTGGACACACAATGTGCGTGTGAAAAATCATAAAACAGAATCACAGAAAACAGAGCATTTTTCTGATTTTCTTTTCTCTCTCAAATTCTCTAAACACTTTACCCTAGTTACAATTGATTTAATCTTCTACAAATACTTACAAATTCACACACTTTAGACCTTATGAAGAGTCCCAAGTCAACGAGTGTTGTATTGTCACAATATTAGTTAGTGGCAGAATATTCTACTTCTGTCATCGGAATGCTGTGAGCATTGATTATTGAAGCTAACGACGTGTTTGTGTTATTTATCGGAATGTTGTGGCCTGTGGGCATTGATTATTGTTTGAAGGAGAGGTGACTTCAATTTAATAATAAGACTCCATCCATCGGTATTTAGAAATCTATTATTTGAAAACATTTTAAAATAATATTTTTTGTCTTTGATTATGTAATGATGACACGCAGCAATTGTTATTAAGGTATATAATAATAATAGCAGTGAGGGTTTGCTTTTTCTCCCTAAAAAGCTTATTGTTTAAAGGAGAGGTGACTTCAATTTAATAATAAGACTCCTTCCATCGGTATTTAGAAATCTACGAGCGAATTTGACAGCTATCGTTTAGATTTTTATCTATATAAAAATTAATTAATTTTATAAATATTGTATTTTGTTATTTTAATATTTAATTACTAAAATTATAATTCATAAAATCTATCAAAAATAGTTTTTTCAACCAAAGCGTGATTGAATATTGCTATTGCTAAAAACTTGTGATAAAATTTGTTAGAAAATTTGCTAAGAAGGTGAAATCATTTGTTAGAAATTTGATGTCACCGATACTCTAGTTAAAAAACACACAAAAAACCTGGTTTAGAAAAAGACTTGAACACGATGGTTATTAAAAATAAAAAAACATTAAAGGTTACCGTTTATTAAAAGAAGAAAAAGAGAGTATAAAATAGAAATTTAAATTCAAAACCCAAGTTTATTTTTATAAGATTTATTAATCATATTATTATATTAAATATATTCAAAAATACTGATATTAATTTTATTTGCAAGAAATCATAGGTCATTTTTTTCTCTATATATATATTTTTAGGCGATAATACTCAATAAATATTAACATATATAATTAGTCTCATATATTTTATAGTATAATCGAAATGGGAAGTGGTTCGTAGATTTTTTAATTGTAGATCATCCAGGTAAATTTGTCAAAACAAATTATGAGTTGCCTTTTTTCTCTTGTAATATTAGATCTGACACATTGTAAATAAAAATATTGTAATTTGTTTTTATAAATAAACCTAAATTTTTTGCATGCTGTAATTACTTATTTGTCGTCTAAAAAAAACAGTATAATTGAAATGGGAAGTGACTTAAATATTTTTTAATTGTAGATAATTTAGGTAAATTTGTCATTTTTTTAGTTGTATTTTTGCCCAAGTAAGAGCATCTCCAGCCGACATGGTATATTTAAGAGTAAAAAATAAAAAAATAATTTTTTAGCAATTTTTTTATATTTATAGGCACTCCAACGGGAGTGCCAAAAGTAGAGGTAAAAAATACCTCCTCCTTTCCGAGTTGCTATAAATAGCAGCTCTGGACATCGTTACTATAAAGGTGGCCCCACCACGGGCTACTTTTATATATATTATAATATATATATATATATAATGTAATATATATTAGAAAATGATATAATTATATCAAAAATATTTATTTTTATTTACAAATACCTTAACAAGAGAGTAAAAAATTATATATAAAATTAATAATTATAGTGTTGGAGGGTTTTTAAAAAACAATTATTTAATTATATAACTTACTCCTATTAATTGTATAATCAATGTAATATATATTAGAAAATAATATAATTATAACAAAAATATTTATTTTTATTTACAAATACCTTAACAAGAAATATATAAAATTAATAATTATATTGTTGGAGGGTTTTTTAAAAGAAATTATTTAATTATATAACTTACTCTTATTAATTGTATAATTGATTGCATAATTAAACTACATACAAAATAATTACACTATATTTAAAATAATATAAAAATAAATGGCTTTTCAAAATAGCTTTTACCACTGGAGGACACATCAACAAAAATGCTATTTTTACACTATTCAAAGTGTCATTTTAGAGATTTGTTTCTCCAAAATGACACTTCCCACTGGAGATGCTCTAATATTAGATATGAAATATTAAAAACCAAAATATTATAAATATTTTTTAAGAAATAAACTTTAAAAAACAGAGCACAAAATTAAAATTGGAAGACAATTTTTTATATAAGATTCATTCCTTGTATTATTATATTAAATGTATTTAAGAATACTAATATTAAATTTTTTTTCTTAAAAAAATCCTAGATATTTTTTTTCTCTCTATATATACATTCTTATGCGATAATATTCAAAAAATATTTCATGGGAAAATATGAAGAAAAAAAACATAATAACAGAAACAAAAAAGACAAGAAAAAAATAATTAGAAAAAAAAACAAAAAAAAGAAAGAAATCACACACACACACACACACACATAAGTGGAAAAAGGAAAAAAAATATAACCAGAAAAAAAATCATGGAAAAAAAATATAATCAAGGAAAAAAAGCTATAAAAAACATTGAATCCAAGGATTAAAAATGGTACGTTTAAGCTTGTCAAACACTATGATTATACAAAATAAATATATATAAGTTGAAAAAAAAAGTATAACCAAAAAAAAATATTTCATGGGAAAATATGAAGAAAAAAATAGAAAAAAAACATAATAACAAAAACAAAAAAGGCAAGAAAATAAATAATTAGAAAAAAAAAGCAAAAAAAAAGCAAGAAATCATATATATATATATATATATATAAGTGGAAAAAGGAAAAAAATATAACTAGGAAAAAAAATTCATGGAAAAAAATATAATCTGGAAAAAAAGCTATAAAAAACATTGAATCCGAAGATTAATAATGATACGTTTAAGCTTGTCAAACACTCTGATTATACAATATATATATATATATATATATATATATATATATATATATATATAAAATTTGAAAAAAGTATAATCAGCAAAAATGGGAAAATATGAAGAAAAAAAACATAATAACAGAAACAAAAAAGACAAGAAAAAAATAATTAGAAAAAAAACAAAAAAAAGTAAAAAAAAAAAGCAAGAAACGAATATAATGAAAAAAAAAGAAGATAAACGTAATCCGGGAGAAAAAAAAGAAAAAGCAAAAAAAAACTAAACCAAATTAGTTTTGTGGTTTCAGTACCTGCAGCGCGGACAACCGTTCGGCCACAACCAGTTCTTTGTAGTTTCTACCGTAAAAATTAGAAAAAATAGCTCTGTTTAAAACAAAAGGAGTATATGCTCACGTGAAGCACCAGAGCAAATTGCCAATAAATTATGATAATGAATATAGCACTACAGTAGAAAAGCTGAAGCTGTTTTAGCTCTTTAGATAATTATTTGAAAACATTTTAAAATAATATTTTTTTGTCTTTGATTATGTAATGATGCATGCAGCAACTGTTATTAAGGTATATAATAATAATAGTAGCATGGGTTTACCTTTTCTCCCTAAAAGATTATTGTTTACAGGAGAGGTGACTTCAATTTAATAATAAGACTCCATCCATCGGTATTTAGAAAATTTACTAGTTAATTGCCCACACTACGTTGTACAAAATATTTTTTATAATTATTGATAATACAATAATTAATAAATTTTGTTAATACAAAAATAAAATATAACATCTATAAATGCAAAGTTTGATATAATGAAACACATCAACACATCGTATTATAACAACAACAACATTGAAGGATTAACATCTAAAAATATCATTACTATTATTATTAAAACAATACAAATTATTAAATTATGTCGAGAAAAAAAACTCAAAAACATTAATAAATGAGGAAGCAATAAAAAAAAACTAAAATTTTTATTATTGTTATTGTTGTTGTTGTTATTGTTATTATTATTATTGCGTGAATAATAGGAAAATAAATTCAATAAAAGAATAGAAAAACTAAAAAAGTTTAACAAAAGAGCAAACAAAATAAAAATGAATAAAAATAAAAATTATTAGCTAAAAAATCATTTCAAATTAAAAAACTAATAAAAAAACCAGAGAAAAAAAATAAGAAATGTCACTTTTCAAATGATCATAAATACAAACTAAAATTTAAGAAGAAAAGTTTTTTAAAAAATGTTATCTCAACTAAATAGAAAATAGTAAAACTTAAGGAAATAAAATTAAAAATCAAAAGTATAATGGCCGAAAACAAAATCAAATATATTATCAATTTCAATCAAATGAAAAAAAATAAAATAAAATAAAGTATAATATCTATACATGCAAGTTTTTATATTATAAAACACATCAATACATTTTATTATAACAACAGGAATATTGAAGCCTTAACATTTAAAAATATCATTATTATTACTGATAAAACAATAAAAATTATTAAATTACTTTCATAGAAAATTAAAAACATTAAAAAAACATGAAGCAAGAAAAAAAAACATTATTCTTATTGCATTCATAATATGAAAAACTATCCAATAAAAAAATTCCATAACTTAAGAAAAAAAACAAAAATGTAAAAAAATATAAGAAAAAAAATCTGACGTCAAGGAAAATGAAAAAAAGAAGCAAAAGTAAAATAAAAAATCAAATGAAAAATGAAAAAAAAAGAGAACAAAAAAACAAAATAGAAAGCGCACTAGTATGGGTCGAACCCTACCCTCCTATTTAGGAAGCCGTCTTTTATCCACTGAGCTACAGATATCATGTGGATTCAAGCTCCGCTATAATTGTTAAATATCTTAAATCAGGCGAACCAAACGACCCGAACCGATCCAAAAACTGAGCAGAACTATTACAATCCACAATGATTCTCCTCGCATGCTACATAAAAAAAAGGAAGCAAGAAAAAAACTAATATTATTATTCTTATTGAGTTGATAATTGAAAAAAATTCAATAAATAATGTCAACAAATTGTTTTTTTTCAAAAAACATAAGTGAAAAAACATCAAAATCAATAAAAAAATATTAAAAAAATCAAAATAATTATTAATAATAAAAAACTTTAAGTGAAAAAAAGAAATAAAAAAATCAAAATAAATAAAAATAAAAAAAAAGTAAAATATAAGTAAAAAAAATGTCAAAATCAAAAAAAAAAAAGGAAAGTGAAAAAAAAAGAAAAGTGAAAAAAAAATAAAAGAAAGAAAGTGCAAGACAAGAAGTGCTGGCAGGGTCGAACCCTCGCCAGTAGCTACGCTCCACTGGTAAGTGTCTTACCAGTGGTCTAAATGCTTTTTGATTTTGTTTCGAAACAACTATATATAGTATAAAACACTATTCCAATCCACGATGAATCACTGATCTCTTTTAGTATATAGGACGAAGTTGTATGCCTAGCGATGCGTCGAGTTTTTATCTATGTAGAAAATTGATTGTTTTTATATGTATTGTATTTTGTTGTGCTAAAAATTAAGTTAGTTAAATTATAATTCATAAAATCTGTATAATTGCAATGGAAAGTGGTTCGTATATTTTGTAATTGTAGATAATGTAGGTAATTGTTTTTATGAGTTGCATTTTTTTCTCAGTAATATTAGATCTGACACATTATAAATAAAAATATTGTAATATTTTTTTTCCAGAAATAAACCTATATTTTTTGCGTGTTATAATTCATTATTTTAATGTTTAATAACTAAAATTGCAATAGATTAAAGTATGTTTGCCCGTGCATTGCGTTATAGTTTTTTCTATGTAGAAAACTAATTGATTTTTTAAATGTTGTAATTAGTTGTTGAAAGATTTATCATCTAAAAGGAACAATGCAATCGAAACGGGAATTGACTCATATATTTTTAATTGTAGATTACCCAAGTAAATATGTAAATGTTTTTAGTTTAGTTTTTCCTCCGGCATTATTAGATTTAAAATATTAAAAATGAAAATATTGTAAATTTATTTTTAAGAAATAAATTTAAACAAAAGAGTTTCAAATTCAAATTCAAAGGCATTTTTTTTTAAGATTTATTAATCATATTATTATATTAAATATATTTAACAATATTGATATTATTTTTTTTAAGAAAAAAAATCCCAAGTCATTTCTCTCTCTCTCTCTCTATATATATATATATATATATATATTAAGGTGATAATATTCAATAAATATTAAAACATATAATTAGTTTAACATATTTTATAGAGTAATCGAAATGGAAAGTGATTCATATATGTTTTAATTGTAGATAACCTAGGTAAATCTGTCATTTTTATTTTTATGAGTTGCTTTTGTTCCCAAGTAATATTAGATCTGAGGCATTATAAATAAAAATATTGTAATTTATTTTTAACATAATTTTTTTGCGTGCAATAATTATTTTTTTGCCATCTAAAAAGAACAGTTTAATCGAAACGGGAAGTGACTCATATATTTTTTAATTGCAGATAACCTAGGTAAATTTGTCATATTTTTTTATGAGTTACCTTTTTTTTCCAGTAATATTAGATTTGACATATTGCAAATAAAAATATTGTAATATTATTTTAGAAAGATATTTTTTTTGCGTGCTATAATGACTTATTTGTTGTCTAAAAAGAACAGTATAATTGAAATGAGAAGTGGCTTGCATATTTTTGAAATCTAGGTAAATGTGTAAAAAAAATAGATTTGAAATATTAAAAACCAAAATATTGTAATTGTTTTTGATGAAATAAAGTTTCAAAAAAAGGACAAAAATAAAAATTTAATAACAGTGGAAATAGTAACAACTGGTTAGACCATATTTATTGTAAAAAAAATCCATAATTTTTTTATTTTATAAGATTTATTACTCGTATTATTATATTAAAAGTGTGTGTGTGTGTGTATCAATCTTAAAATGATCATTAACGCAAATTAAAATGTATAAAAAAATTAATAACAGTAGAAATAATAAGAACTGGTGAGACCATATTTATTGTAAAAAAAACTCCATAATATTTTTATTTTATAAGATTTATTACTCATATTATTATATTAAAAGTATTCAAGAGCAATGATAGTAAAATTAAATAAATATCAAAGAATATAATTAGCCTGACATATTTAGAAGAAAACAAAACTAATATATAATCATTATCGTAAAATTAAATAAATATCAAAGAATATAATTAGCCTGGCATATTTAGAAGAAAACAAAACTAATATATAATCCTTATCATTATTTTGAATGTATTATAAATAATAATATTAAATTATGTGACTTGAAGGGGAAAAAAATAAATCATAATAATTATCAATTTTTAAATAATTACCAGCACACAAAAAAAATTGAACATTAAATAAAAAACTTAATAACATTAGAAATGAATAAAATAGGAACTAATTTATTCAAACAATTTTTCTGAAGTCTTTATCCTTGTCAACTCTTTTTCATGCAAATAGAAAGTTTGTAGAAAAATTCATAGCAGACAATAGTTGATTGTTAACTTTACAAAAACATAAAACCCCTTCTGCACTCCTCCTCAGCATATCGTAAGATCTTTTTGTATAATACATATTTATAATAAAATAATTAAAAAAAGAGGACCAACAGCCGATAATTTTTCTCCGCATGCAAATAGAAAGTCTGTAGAAAAATTCATAGCAGCAATAGTTGACTATTAACTTTACAAAAACCCCTTCTGCACTCCTCTCACCATATAGTAAGATCTTTTTGTATAATAAAATAATTAAAACAAAAGAGTACCAACAACAGCGATTCACCGAGATTTATTGTGAATGAATAGTGTCAATGAGTCTTGAGCAACGATAATCTACGATTGCATGTCCGATCCCTTTTCATAGCAGTAATAGTTGACTATTAACTTTACAAAAACCCCTTCTGCACTCCTCTCACCATATAGTAAGATCTTTTTGTATAATAAAATAATTAAAACAAAAGAGTACCAACAACAGCGATTCACCGAGATTTATTGTGAATGAATAGTGTCAATGAGTCTTGAGCAATAGTAATATACAGTGCATGTCCAATCCCTTTTAGTTTCTTTAGTAATAGTAATAATTATTTGAAAACATTTTAAAATAATATTTTTTGTCTTTGATTATGTAATGATGACACGCAGCAACTGTTGTTAAGGTATATAATAATAATAGTAGCGTGGGTTTACCTTTTCTCCCTGAAAAGATTATTGTTTACAGGAGAGGTGACTTCAATTTAATAATAAGACTCCATCCATCCATCGGTATTTAGAAATCTACAAGCGATTTTGGCCCCTCCTGAGATTTTTTTATTTACGTAGAGAATTTAATGATTTTATAAATATTGTATTTTGTTATTTCAATATTTAATTAGTAAAATTATAGTAAAAAAATAAAAGTGATTGAATATTGCTAGTGCTAAAAAACTTTTGATAAAATTTGTGAGAAAATTTGCTAACAAGGTGAAATAATTTGTTAAAAACTTGTTGTCACGGATACTCTGGTTAAAAAAAATACAAAAAAAGAAACCCGGTTAAAAAAAAGACTTGAACACGACGGTTATTAAAAATAAAAAGAGTATAAAATAGAAATTTAAATTCAAAGCCAAAGCCAAAGTTATATTTATCAGATTTATTAATCATATTATTATATTAAATGTATTCAAGAATACCGATATTAATTGTTTTTGCAAGAAATCATAGGTCATTTTCTCTCTATCTATATATATTTTTAGGCGATAATATTCAATAAATATTAAAACATATAATTAGTCTCATATACTTTAAAGTGTAATCAAAATAGGAAGTGGATCGTAGATTTTTTAATTGTAGATAATTCAGGTAAATTTGTCAAAAAATAATTTATGAGTTGCCTATTTCCTCTTGTAAAAAATAATCGTATATTTTTGCCACTTGTTGTCTATGTGTGACTTCATATATTTTTTGTTTATATGATATTAAATCTGAAACTTCATACATGAAAATACCATGAAAGTCCATTTTGAAAAAAAACATCATATAGTAAATTATTTTGATTATAATTACATTACATTTTAATCATCATGATTCTTCAATTATCATAATTATTATAGTTACTATGATAATTATTATTGTAAATAATTATTATTCTGATTATTACTAGAAGTATTGTTATACTCCTTGTCATTATTACGACAATAATCATCATGATAACCAACATCGTTGTTTTTATTAATATTATTTCAATTGTAATATTTTTTGTCATTATTGATATTTTAAAATTATATGATGAGTTATTGTTATTATTACCATCAAAACCATAATTAGTTACATCATAAGCACCATAACTATTACAATAAATTATAATCACTATTATCATGATTATTTATAATCTCAATATTATCATTAAGATCATAACAACACCTTAAACTAATATTACTAATACTTGTTAAAATAATAAAAACTATTAATTTACATAATGGGGCACATTTATTCACTGCCAAGATGTTTAATAGATGTTTTAGTATTGAATAAGAACTAAAACTTATAAGCATGAATACCAATGCAATCGAAAATTCGATGACGCATAAAAGGTTGGGGCATTTTAATTATGCCACCGTGAAGAAAATGGCAGAATTACATGTGGTAGAAGGTTTACCTATGATACATGAACAAAATGAAATATGTGAAGCATGCCAATTAGAAAAACAATCAAGAGGAAAATCAATCCTAGCACACTTAAATCTACTGCTAAGTCGGAACTAGTTCACACTGATTTATGTGGACCTATGCACAATGAATCATTAAATGGTGCTAGGTATTTTCTACTGTTTATAGATGATTTCAGTAGATTTTGTTGGGTGTACTTTCTCAAAACAAAGGGGGAAGTCTTTGAAGTATTTCTGAGATTCAAAGCTGCAACTGAGAAGGAATCCAGTTGCAACTTGAAGATCTTAAGGTCTGATAATGGGGGGGAATTCACCTCCCATAAAATGGGGAGGTAAATTGATCAGTGCCATACACCCCACAACAAAATGGGGTGAGTGAGAGAAGAAATAGGACTCTAATGGAAATGGCAAGGTGTCTCTTATATGGAAAAAAAACTTCCATTGAAGTTCTGGGCAGAGACTATGAACACAACCTCATACCTCCTGAATAGAATGATCACAAGATCATTAGGAGATAACACATCTTTTGAAGAATGACATGGATATAAACCCAACCTAGAAAACTTGAAAGTGTTTGGGAGTCCATCTTATGTGCTACAGCCTGAAACAAAAGAAGAAAATTAGACCAGAAATATGAAGTAGGAATAATGATTGGCTATGGTACAAATTCTAAGGGTTATAAGGTGTATGATTTAAAAACAAACCAAGCAGTAATTGCAAGGGATGTTAAAGTGGCCGAGAGTCAAATTTGGAATTGGGAAGAAGAAAGGGTTGAAGAAATAAGGGCTGAGCTACCAACTAAAACAGAAGAGGTAATGGACTTAGAAGACAAACCTGCTAAAGAAGAAATAGCAGAGGAAGAAGAGGATCTACCCGTGAGAGGAACAAGGCTTCTAAGTGACATCTATGACAGATGTAACTTAGCTGCAATTGAACTTACAAATGTTGAAGAAGCCATGGAAGCAAAAACATGGGTGGCAGCCATGAAAGAAGAGTTAAAAATGATTGAAAAAAATGAAACTTGGGACTTAGTTGACAGACCAAGGCATAGAAAGGTTATTGAGGTAAAGTGGATATTCAAAACAAAACTTGATGCTGATGGAAGCATTAACAAATACAAGGCTAGATTAGTAGTCAAAGGGTATGCACAAGAACAATTAATAGACTACCATGATACATTTGCCCCTGTATCAAGGATGGATACAATCAAACTATTGCTCATGTTGGCTGCACAAAAGGGATGGCTGGTTTGGCAAATGGATGTCAAATCTGCTTTTTTGAATGGAAACCTAAGTGAAGAGATATATGTAGAACAACCTGAGGGTTTTGAAATTGAATCCAATTCTGATAAGGTCTATTTGCTAAAGAAAGCCTTGTATGGCTTGAAACAAGCCCCTAGAGCTTGGTATAGCAAACTAGATGAATACTTGACAAGCTTGGGATTTGAGAAAAGCTTGAATGAAGCCACTCTTTATGTAAAGAAGGTGAATGATCACATATTAATTGTTTCAGTCTATGTGGATGACCTGTTGATCACAGGTGATGATGAAAAATTGGTTGTTGAGTTTAAAACCAATATGAAAGACAAGTTCGAAATGAATGAACTTGGACTTTTAGCCTATTTTTTTGGGAATGGAAATAAAACAATCAGATGAAGGCTACTTTGTGTGTCAAAAACAATTCACCACCAAGCTACTAAACAAGTTTGCAATGGAAAATTGCAAACCTGTGAGCACACCAATGGTGCTGGGAATGAAACTCACCAAGGAAAATGGTGCTTCCTGTGCAGATGGTAGAACTTATAGAAGTTTAATTGGCAGCCTATTCTATCTATCTTTCACTCGACCAGACATAGTATTTTCTGTTAATTACCTCTCAAGGTTCATGCAAAACCCTAGTCAGTTACACTACACTGCAGCAAAAAAGGTGCTGAGGTACTTGAAAGGCACACAGGAATTAGGCATGTTCTTCAGCAAGATGAACACTGTCAAATTGAAAGGCTTTTGTGACAATGATTGGGATGGGAGTGATGAAGAAATGACGAGTACTTCAGGGTATTGTTTCTCAATGGGAGAATGTATATTTTGTTGGAATTCAAAGAAACAATCTGTGGTAGCTCATTCAACAGCTGAGGCAGAATATATCTCAGCATTTGTAGCTGCAAACCAACTAGTTTGGTTAAGGAAAATATTAAAGGATTTGAACTATGATCAAGGGGAACCAACTGAGCTAATGTGTGACAACATGTCTGCAATAGCAATTTCAAAGAACTCTGTATTCCATGACAGAACTAAGCATATGAAAATAAAATTCCATGCAATAAGGCAGTTCCAATAAGAAGGAGAATTGAAGATGAAGTATTGTTGCTCAAGAGAACAGTTGGCTGACTTGTTCACGAAGACCTTAGCAAAGGAAAGATTTGAAGAACTAAGAAGAATGGTGGGAATGTGCAGTCCAGGAATCAAGGGGGGGTGTTGAAATTTGGAATTGATTCCAGGCCTGACAGAGAAGCTGACAGAGTTAAACAAAGCTGAAGAATCGAAGATTGAAGATTAGAGCTTAGTATTAAAGTTGAGCTTGCATTGTAATTAGGGTGAATAACACCTTTTATGAATTATTCAATTTACTTAGTCAATTTATGTTAATTGTCACATCAATGACAGAAGGAGTGTAACAGTTTTTTGAATTTTATAGCCGTTGTAATTTTGATTCATTTAAATGAAATTAGTGGGATGACAGTAACCACACGATAATATGATGCCCATGTGTATGTTCTTTGAGTTGAAATAATTGAGTTTTGAATGTTCTTTTATTTCTGGAATTTTTCTCTCAAATTCTGGAAAATTCTCGGGTCCAGTTCTTAATCGCTACAGTAGCTGTTTTTCTGGATTTTTGGCATTGTGTCCGTACAAATTTGAATAGTACTTGTTCTCATCAGAAAAGTGAAACCTCTAATTGATGTGCTAATGTTAGAAATGATTTTTAAAAATAAAATAAAATCATTTTGATGTATTTCTAAATAAAAATACTTTTAAAAACAACCGTAATCGTCCTCTTAAACAGGCCATTGATGATAAGGTATTCAAAATCTAAATATTTTTGATAAAAATTACAAAATCTGAGACGGAGCTTCTCAACAAATTAACATCCTTGAATTGAGCGACAAACACCTACTAATTCGGCGTTGACAATTCTAATAAGTTTCAATGACCCTTCATAAGCTGATGCAGTCGGAGTCACTAGCCTAATCTGGCTGAAAAGACGATGAGAAAGCTGCTTGATCATCCAGTATAACTAATCCTTGACCATCCATGATTCATCAGATTTTTATTAATTAGCTAGTAGTAGTTAGCTTCCTAATCAACTCTTAATTACAAACCGAAGTCTCACTTCTTCTTCTTTATCCTACTAATTAATATTTCTCTAATGTCTACTTGTGTTTTCACTTGAATATCTATTGTCAAAACTATTTTTTGAGGAATGTGATGAATATTAATTGTGGATGAAAAAAACAACAACCCAATGGCTATAAACTAACTTACCAGTGGATTAACTAAACGCAGTGCTGGATCCAAAAGATAAAGCATTTTAAAATATCATGCTGTGGTTTTGCGGAGAATTTGGGATTGAAACTTGCACAAGAATATTTTTGTGTGCTTGATTTATCAAATAGAATGGAGATTGTGAGATTCGAATTTATAACTACTTGGGTCAACAAGGTTACGATACTATGTCAATGAACCATTTCACTTAAAAACCTAGATCATAAGGTGAAACCTCATAATATAATTTGTATTATTCTCGAACATCACCAACATCCACCAACGATCCAACACCATTGGAGCTGTCTTTATATTGTGATAGAAAGCCCTCGTCATGAATTTGCCTCTACATGACATGGCTTCATTGAAAACCCTGTTGAATTCAGGATTTTGAGATGCGAATTCCCAGATTTCACAGCTAGCCGTGAGCCTTCATGAAAGCAAGGCCACCTTCTGACACATTGGTCGAGGAAATGCCAGGGATCTAGTTCTAATGGAATGTTTTCCATCAGTACTATCGACGCAAGGCTTAAGTTGGAGTCGCGTAATAGCCATCCCGAATGGTCATTAAGACCATAAAGAGTCCCACCTCCATCCAATGGATGATCTCCAGTAAAGATTTCTTTGCTGACTAGAAATCTCATGATACGCTTAAGGTAGCCAGTATGAACATTTGGGGAATCAACTCCTAAACCAAAAAACAATAATTGTAGCTAAGTAAATACATTACCAAGAATGTTATTCGTTTTTCTTGTTTTGCTGCAGACATATCGTATACGACTGATAAATATGACCAATAGCACGTTTGTTAATAACAATATTGAGGTTTGAAAAAAGACAAAATAACGTTGTTTAAATTTGCCTTTCATCTTAAATTGCTGTAAGAACCTGGGTTTGAAAAAAGCTACAATCTAAAGCTTTTTTAAAATGTTCTTGAAGTTATCGAAGAACTACTGTTACAAATCTATTCCAAGTGATGGAGAAGTGATGGTTATGGATGCGGCCCATGCAGTAACGCCAGAGAATAGTGCTGCTGCAAGGGACACTGCCCTTATGGATGTGTTTATGCTAACTCAAAACCATGGAGGGCAGGAGAGAACCCAGCAAGAATTCATGGCCTTGGCCACTGGAGCCGTACTACGTATTGATTTAAATATTAACTTTAAAATTTGTACTTAAATTTTTTGAAAAAAAAAATTATTTTTTTACTTTAAATAATTTTTATATGCTGATGTCGAACTAATTTATTGGAGTTGGAGCTAGTACTGGTAATATTGGTGTTGGTACCAGTAGTAGTACTAATAATCATTTCAACAATAATATTTTTGATGAATGTATTAGAAATAGCGAGAAAGATGACGATAATGAGGTTGATTTTAGTTTACATAGCATGTCAGAAGAATATTTATTTTAAATTTGTTAGTTTTTATCTAATGAAATTCTATGGACATAATTGTTTTATAACCGATTTATGATTCAATTTATGATTCTTCAAATAAATTCAAGAGAATTTAGTGATTCAATTTATAATTCTAACCGATTTTAACGATTTACTCCGATTTTAATATGGTCTGATTTTTTTTATCTAATTTTACCAAGTTTATTTTTGTAACTCGTAAAATCATATAATTTTACAAGTCAAAATCACGATTTTTAGCAACGATGTTTAAACTGAGTTGCGAAGTTCAATAAGTTCCATGCATTCTTCAAATCAAATTTGCGTATGTCTCCATCGTCTATGCGATGTGACATCGTCGTCCTCTCAAACCTCATTCCTCTGACTCAAAAGTGGAAACCATGGGAAACAGGAACACTGTTGGACACAGCCAAGGGCTAATGTTATATGCAAATCAAATCTTCCATAATTCCTGGCTGAGTCAACGAAATCGAAGAATGGAAAAGAAAAAAAACCCATCCTGGATACAGCATTGCTTGTCATTAGTCGACTGCTGGAAGCCATAAATGTTAATAAACATAGAAGAACAATGTATGTTAGGAATTAGCAGCTGTCCGCCTACGTTGACACTAGTTAATGTTAGCCACGAACGGTAGCTCATCAGATGGTTACATAAAGCTTAGCTATAACATCTTCAAAAATGGCTTCTACAGTGCAGCATTTCGACACATGAATTTATATCTAAACCTTTGGGTTCTCCGAAATATTCTACTGGACCTAGCAAGTACTAAGGCATTTTAAGAGGACCTGACTATAAATTGCTATTGATACAAAAGGTTGTATGCTGGTAAGTCTTTTATTCGATGAACATCTTCCAAAGATAGTTCCCTCTCCAATTGTGTCCGTGTTACTTGTAAAACCTCCTGCAGGAATGAAGAGACATATTAAGCAGAAGTCACCATGGCGCCTCTATATCAGAGGCATGTAAACTGACACAGCGTATGTAGGCAAATGGAAAATTTATTGATTCACAGTGTCGAAAATAATGTAAGAAGAGGGTATACATTGAACTCCATGTAAGAAGCGCGCATAGCAAGCCACTGAGCATCCATCATCTCGAAGGCTATACAGAATAGTACATCAAAGGCAGATTCATCTTCTGTGATTATAAACATGCCATTATGAGCGTATATCTTGGACAAAGAACAAGCTTAAAAACAAAATTCATTTTCATATTTCAAAGAGCACTTGAGCATAATATAGTCGGAGCTGTAATCAAGTTACCTCCTAGTAATTTAACAAAAGTTACACCGGGAAGTCGTCTTGGTTTTTCTGCAAAAACAGATGACGGGAGTGATAGGGGGGGAACGAACAATACCATTGCATAAAAAAAACTATGTGCTTATTTAAACTGAATGGAACTGTTCATGCCCACAAAAGGAGACAATGAGCTTAAGATATGGTGCAGTTTCCATTGTCATCATCTATAGAAATTTAAGCTCTAAATAAGGAAAATCTTGTGATGAAAAGAATTTTGGATACCCCATTGATTTTAAACTAAGATCCGGTTGTCCTTAAGCAGACGTTCACTTTGTTAAGGCATTGATGGAGGGAGCGAATAAGAGAGCACGAAAACTGTGAAGGTGTTCCTAAATCCCACGGTGAACAAAGCCTGGGGAGTGTAAGGTTTCACGAAAACTTTAAGAAAATGTGTCACTTTTCACATGACAATAATAAATATAAAATATTTTACCTTCACTTGATAGTCAAAAACCCTATGCAGCAGTTTTTACCTTATCTGTTTTTGGTTAAGACTGAAGAAAAAGAGTTTCACATTTGCAAAGATAACTGAACATTTCTACAATACCTGATTGTAAATCCAACATCTGGATCAACATAAATGAAACATTAATGCCAGCAACAGCAAATGGGTATTCCCAAGTAGCTCGCTGCCCACCCTGCTTGAACAATAACCTACGAAAAGATGCCTTCATTTTGTATTTTCATAATCAGTAAAAATCATAGCTCACTCTCTGTGCAAATTCATACTTTAGGTAAACTGGAACAAAGAGAAGCATGAACTGGCTCTGATAGGAATAAATGAAAAAATTCTTGCAAAATTTGTTGCAGTAGTTTAAGAGTCATACCGGATAAGTCCTTGAAAAAAACAGCATGTTTTCAAGAGAAATAAAACCGCAGCCCCTACAGAAAAAGTTGGAAAAATCTGAGAGGCATGAACAGTAGTTTAAGGAGGATTTCTAAATGAAATTATGTATTAAACCTCAGAATTGATTCGCTTCTTTCTATGTGACAGGATTCACTCTTTATCAGTAAAGGACACGAAAAGAAGCATACTGAAAAAACTTTACCTGAAGTCAGTGGATGGATTTGCACCTTGCCACCCCATGTCTTTCCACTGCTCAGAGATCAAGCCTTTCAGAGGAATATCTGGAAAAGCTGCAATCCACAATGATCTGAGAGCTTCCTGACAATGACAAAGGATAATGAGATATGGTAGTTATAATATCAAAGATTAATGATGGTGACATGCATGAAAGATGATAGTTTCTCTTCACCAAGCAATAGTTTATGTAAGACAAAACCAAAGTCAAAGATGATGTTCAAGAGAAATGATTTTTCATAAATCATATCATATAAAGAAAGTACTTGATGATCGGGGCGTGTCTCGTCAAAAGGGGTTCTCATTCGTTCTTGAAGCTTTTGTAGTCTCTGTTCCTAGTAAGAATTAACGAATAAAATTACAAGTTAGTGAAGCTAAGCATAGCATATTTAAGCATATTATGGCATAAATCCTGCAACAATCACATATTTAATTTCTGAAAATTGCAACAGTTGGCCACTATATGAATTCCACAATCAATTTTGACTACATACACATGCTGACACACAAAGAGCTTAGAAGTAGGTGGGTGGGGCATGGGGGTGATGGGGGTTCTGCAAGTGTGTGCCCATCCTTCTATATAGGATTAGAGAGAAAAGGCCCATTTCTTTACTTAATACTTCTACTTACCAGATGAGGAGTCAAGCAGAAGTCAAGAACTTTGTCGTGGCGTTTATATGGTGAGCGGGTAAAGAGCCCTGCTATCCATGAACGTGGTCCAACCATAGCATTAGCTACAACCATCAAGAACTGATCAGCCAAAAAAAAAAGTATTCCAATGATATGTTTCAAGCTGGAAGAATCATATGGTAATGTTGGGCAGTCTTAAAGATATGTCACTGACTTGAATAACACGTCAAGCATCTATGTTATAAAGCTACGTTAGTTCTAGTCCCTAGATTCTATGACAGGGGACATGAGTATGAAAGAAGGAATGTAATTCGGTTTAACATATGCTTCCAACAACAAATTGCAAAGCACCTTCAATGCAAAGGAAATACATGTTTTTACAGCATGAAGTTGAGACTGTATCAAGAAGAATGCTAAAACCGCTACCAATGGTAAATGCAAATGGATATTGCCTTCTGACATGAATGAAAGAAAGCTAGACAAGGCACCCATCCTTTCCCATGAAACTGAAACTTAGCCTACGAAAAAACAGAACACTCTTTAAATCCAAAACGGTTTAAGCATTAAAATATTCTTTATTTACTAACTAACAAACTACTATATTGTAGTCAAAAAATTTCAGCAGCTTGCTAAGAGACCTGAGATGTCTGATATAACATTTATGGAGCATAATGTAATATGACAGAAGAAGAGAATGGTAGCGGTTCTCTTCTTGCATATAGCATCATGCTGAGCTCCACATTGCAAAATGTGCTCTGTGAGATTGAGAATTCAAGGCATGCCAGTAATTTTGGAGAAACAAGCCCTTCCTAGTTGTTAAGCTATGTAATGGTAATCATTATCAGCCCAGAGAATAACAAATTAATTGAATTGAAATACAGCTCACTAATAATGCTGTGAATGTTCATACATAATAATTAACCTGGCGTATGACAGCACTAAGACTAAGACTGAGACTAACGAATTCTTTTGATAATAACATCAGCAATGAGTATTCAGAAGAGAGTAAGGAAACTGTACTCACCAAAACATTGAGTTAACTGCAAAAAAACGTGAGAAGAATTATGTGACCATTCCAACTCTTCACGACTCTTCTTTCGTTTCCAATAAACTTCATCCTCATCAACCTACATTTCATTTTGAAAATGCCTTTCAGTATCAAATATTTGGTATGGATCATACACCAGTGGAGACACATCAGTGAGTTTCCAAAACTATAACAAGATCACACTCTCTATGTTCAGGATTTAACTGTCTGATTTTCTTCACAAAATCAAGAGATAGGTATTATCAAACAAATGTATTCAATGGAGAGCATAGAGAAACTCCTCAAACAGGCTACGTAATGAAGATAAGTTCAGAAACATAAAAGAGAGCTTCAACTCATGAAAATAAGGTTTTGAAAATCCAAAATTATACACTCTTGAGAGGACACAAGCTATCTTGATGTCAACACAGGAACTCAAAGTCTAATTACAAATAGTTAGTGCACCTATGGATGATTGGATGTAAACGAAAGGCATAATGCGCATGATTAGTAGAATCTTAATATCAATTAAGAATTCTAAAATAATGTCTTGAGACTGAAATGGATACGCAGGAAGTAATCAATGGCACGGAAAAAAAAGAACTCGAATTATGACAAACTGGTTCATCAATCAGCTGCAACAGGCATTACAAAATACCATCCGAAAAGAAAAATCAAATCTTTACCAAATGGGCATTTCCTAAAGTCTCTAAAATATCAAACAGAAGTGAGAATTTTTACTTTGTGACGAGAAGAACAAGAGGGAAAGCATTGTCTACTCTTTCTCAATCTCATGAGGAGACCATAAAAACTAAAGCTTTAGTTCTTTACTCTTTCTAACCAAAAGCAAAAGGCCAAGAGAAGAAAAAAGAGAAGGCATTGAAAAAATAAAAGAAAAAAAGTGACATGATTGCAACCAAACAATGCTCTCCTCATAATATTCAACCACACATCATTTTCTCTCATTAAGTCTAGGAATGCAATGATAGCATAAACACAGAGATGCTCAGAAGCTAACTTTTTGGAGAGGCAGAGATTTAACAAGCGCAATTAATGGGATCTTTATGCATCAGCTTTTACAATACAAAAGTTTGAAACTTTATAAAAAGTGGTGGCATGTCTCTGTATGTGCAATAAAAACAGCAAAGACAAATTTTGCATATCCCCAATAAAACAAATAAGCACACAAAGTTATGAAGACAACAAAAAAGGATCAAACCTTTTATGGGGTTTGAGAGGATGGCATTGTGGTGGAGGTGGTGGTGTAATTGATGAAAAAAATTCCACAGAAGGAAAGTGAAGGGGAGACAAAAACTTGATTTTTCAATGAAGGGAAGGAGATTGACAGAGAAGATAGAGAATGGCATTCTGTTTCGGATGGATTTTGGGATTCTAACAAAGTAATGGTTTTTAGGAAAGTTAAGAGTCATTTGAGGGTTGTTGTGTCAGTGCATTGTCTGTCTTCGACTCTGTAAACCAGCCAATTCCCTACAAACCTGGCTACATCGTAGGACTAGGACTCGGGTCTTTCAGTCTGGCTTATTGGTTGGATTTGGGTTTGGAACTTACCTCTAGGTTTTCATCAGGCTTCAACTATAGTTGATTACAGCTTAATTACAAGTCTAATCATGTCTCACAACACATGTCTGATTTCTGTTAATGGTGAAAAGAAAGTGATAGTCTAGGAATAGTTTATTTTTGTGTTTTCAATTGTAATCGGATTGAATGTATTTTAAAAGTATATTAGGTGTTAAAAACAATATCCAATATATTTTTTCGTATTTTTTTATTATTTTAATATATTGATCTAAAAATGATTTTAGAAAAATATATATTTTTTTAGAAAAAAGCTTTTAAAAAATATTGTGCGCTACAATATCAAACATATATCTAGGTGCATTTGTCTCTCATTATACAAATTCACATGTAATAGATGTCGCTAGATAATTACCCACGATATGCTACATGTCAGATCAATTTTTGTTGAATGTAAAAAAATATTCAAGCATTATTAACATATTTTCTAAAAGAAAAATAATTATATAAAGGTTGACCTAATGTGATATAGTAAACTTTGCAAGTTTACAAATAACTCGAACGATCCATGAAAATATAGTTTGATTAACAAAAATCAAGATGATATTATTTTAGAAATATTAAAACAATGATATATTTGATCTACTTGAATTTACTAGGACCAACTCAGGTTGGATAACATACCAAATCTCAAACTCTCTCTAATCAAAAGCTTTATTTTTTTTATTTAGTCAAATGATAATAAAAACTAGCACACACATTAAATTACTTGAATAAAGCAAACGGAAAAAACATGCAAAGTTTGAATCTTAAATATTATTTGAAAATAAAGTTCAATTCTACAAAATACTAAAAACAGTATAAATGAATTGGAAAAACCTCTTCAAAAATTAAATGCATACAAAATAACAAAAATAAATTATCATTTAAAAATGTCTCTATAAATAAAATAAAAGAGATAATAGGTATTAATTTAAATATATAAAATTAATTTTGAAAAAATACATGTAAAAATCATTCATTAAAAAATATAAAAGATAAATAATTTAGAAAAAGTGACTAATGTAATTGGGTTTGAAAAGTTAAGTCAGTAAATCTGACCCATTTTCTCAAGGCTACCATATTTGTGTTTTTTTTTAAATAAATAAATAAATGACACATCTTCTGATATTGCTCAAAATATAATCAACATGATAAATAAAAACTAATATTGATAGTTTACCCAAAAACCCATTTCAACTCCATGTTTTTACCCAAAATACCTAGCAAACACCCTAAAAATATGATAAATCTATCAATGGCCTTAAAAACTGTTTCAAATCCCAAAATCAACCCCAGCAAAATAGTTATCAAGCTCAAATATATTTTTTTAAGCAATTTGACAAAACAAATTGGTATTAACAACATCTTTATCTCTCTACGTGACTTGTTTCTCCCTTCTCTCAAAACATGAAGTAAGAAATAACAAAAATGTTTTTTTTTTTTATCAAAATTGAATTGAAAAAATATTTAGGTGTCAAATATTTATCATTTAAACAATGATGACCAAATTAAACTTTTTTTATGAGCTTTAAAAACCATCACTTATTTGTGGAACCTTTTCGAGTTCGGTCCCTAATCTTTCAGCTTTATTTTTAGTCGACAATTTTGATTCAATTACCCTTGAATTTGGCCCAAAAAGGATGTAATCATAAAAAACAAGAAGTTTGGGGAGTAAGTTAAGAAAAATAAACAATAAATTTATAGTAAATATGAGAGGATAAATAATGCATGTTTCTATAGTAGAAAACTATGAAATTTCATTTTTTTTACTTAATTGGTGCATTTCAAGTAAGTGGTGGAGATTCAAATTAAATTTTATATATGTTATTATACATCATTTTAAAAAGATTATTTCAACCAACCATTGTTTTCAAGTTCCAAACCAATCAACAAAATGTTTATTTAATTTTTTTGAAACGGCATCAATTTTTAAAAGGTATTTATAGTGGTAGAGATGATCATATGCATCCATTACATGAACAAGCATGCATCAACAATTGTCAATAGTGTTAAGGAACTATCTCACCTAAAAGTTCAAGCTCGTTAGGTGAGATCCTATAATATGATTTATATAATTCTCTAAGAAATGGTTCATCACAAAACATGAACTTATGCTCGTAGGATGCTTCATCAAAATTCTCTCATATTTTTTTGTCACAAAACATGAACATAAATCTCGGCAGTGAGTGTGTTAACGCAAAACTAATATCTTAATCATTTGTCAATTGTTTCACAATTAGCTAGTTAACTTCCTCGCAGCTAAACTATGAATTTATCATTAAATCCGGATTTTTTTTGCCATGTTTAGATTTCAAATTAAATTATATAGAAATTGTGGCTCCATTAAAGTTTAGATTTATCAGTTTTAGTTGAATCTTATATAATTTTCCCACAAGTAACCCCATTCATTAATATCTTCATAGCGAAGTTGTGGCTGCCAAGACCAAGCTAGCAACAGAAGAAAAAAAAAACAAAAATATCATATAGATGATAAAGGAAACTAACTCTCTGCTTACACAAAAGAAAGGCATGTCTGCAATATATAATGGTAAAATTGGAGAAAAAAAGATATCTAAATCTACTAGTTAGACTGAGTTGAGTTAAACATCTGGTGAGTCAAGTCAAGTAACATTCTCACAAGAAAAAAAGAAAAGAAAAAAGGAATCATCATGGGACGGGGTAAGACTTGTTATGACACATGCACTTATAAGCCATGGGACAAGTCTCAGCTTCTTCAAGGGAAGCACAGATAAAGCTGACCATTACTAGTCTACATGGCGAGCACGACCCGCATGCATGAGAGCAGTCCGGCAACCTTGATCCTGCAATTTGGACAGTATCGGCACCCCTTCTCTTTGTTGGCCACCTTTCCCTGAAGAAACTGGGTTTCTCCACTGTCCCATCTTTGATCCGAGGCTGTGTCGAATGGTGGTGCCCATGATCTGTTTAGCATCGATCAAATGGGAAAAAAATATTAGTCACAGTAGAAACCCTAGCAGAAATTGGGTTTGATCCACTTGCTTACAGTTTTTTTTTTTAAAAACTTTGAAGTAGAAGGAGAAAACAAGAGGGGTTCATACGTGTTCGTGGCCTGCCGATATGCCTCGCAGATATGGCCGTCGGAAGAAGAAAGAGAGCAATGAGTAATGCTGCAACAAAAACCTTCATAGCTTTGGTATTTTGCGTGGCCCGATCGATCTTTTTCCTGGAGTTAAGCTAATTATAAAGGAATATATAAAGATCGAGCAGGTGATCAAGAATTGAAGCAAATCACAGGCAAGAGTGTGGCAAAAGAGGGTCACATGAAAAGGGATGCTCGGGGCAGGTTCGATTACAGCAGTCACAGGACTCAAGCCTTGGATTTTTGTGGTTCCATGGATGAAAGGTTAAACACATAGAATTAACTGAATTCAAGTGCTTTCTTTACGTGACTTTCTGAATAAGTAAATGCTAGGTGGGTTTTTCAAATTTATTGATTTTTTGAAGCTTAAGGGATCATACGAGCTAATAAATTAGACACTGTAGATTTACTGTGATTTCCATTAATGCCTTCTGCTTCTGCAGTAGATGTAGTATATGCTGATCAAGCTTGGACCACCTTGAAGACAGATCTTGCCGCATCCCATATTGGAGTATCTCCTATATATATCTATATCTATATATATCCAGTACCCTACAAATTAATAGCTAGGATCCATAGTTAATTACCACAGGTTTGTGATTGATGGCCCAGTTTTGCTCAATTAATTTGGTTTGAGCATGATTGGTTACCTGTGTATATGGTACCTGCAAAACTAAATTATTTCCCTTTTTCTGCAGCAAGCTACACGATGAGGAGATCCCCAGCTACGTAAGTAATTAAGTTACAGGACTGAAGAAAGGGCCAAAAAATACTGTAGTCGAGGGAAATCATTGTCCTTTTTTTCTTAAAAAAAGGAATTTTAGTGCTCTTTCTGCATGCATTATCGGTTCTCCTTCTCATAAGAGATCGTCATCACCTATTAACAGAAACCCTATTTGAAGAGCTTTTTTTTTACCCGGATCCATTTTGTGCTGTTAACCCGAATAGTATAATCACATCTTTCTCTCTCCTTTCAAGAAAAGATGATATCTAATTTGTACTTTTCAAAAGACCCATTGATTATTAAATCTTTTTTTAGCAAAATAAAATAACATAATTACTCTTTAAATCAAAATATTTATTATAAACCTGGAAGATAGAGGTAAATAATTCTTTTCGTTTTTTAATTTACAGTGAATTCATAAGAATGTCCTTGGAGTCAAAACAATGAAACCATGGGGTTACGATCCTTCAGTGTATTAAGTTGTTTTTTCCTTAATTGTCATGTAATTAAGGGCATATATGTCCTTTTAATTAATTAAATATTATTTAATTTTAAAAAATTATTAGGAGCATGCACGTGTCATTGTATGAGAGACATTCATACACTTCGGGCGGTGAAAACATACCCCCTTCTGATGGAAAATAATGTCAATTTCTCGTGTCGTTGGATATGTCGTGATATTCTGTTCCTCCCACTAGAACACATGTAGATTATTCTTGGGTTGTTTCTCAATGGTTCACCTTTCATTTTATATTTTCTTCTTTTTTTATCTTCCACTCAAAAAATACAAAATGATCCTTTTGTATATGATATTTCAAATTTAGTCTTGTTTTTTAGTTTTTGTACTTGTTCTATTGTTAAATTTCAATTTATTTTCAATTTAATCCCCAATTCTAATTTGCCACATATAATATTTTTTAACTTGGTCTTTCTTGTTTCAATTTCTAATTTTTTGTCCTTAACCCTTTTGTCAATGTTTTGATGTTTTTTTTTTAAAAAAAAATTCCCCCTTTAATCCAAGTTTGTGGTGTTTTATTTTGTCTAAGTCTGTCTACATTTTCTAGATTTTTTTCCTCTTTGTTTTCAATTAAATCCTCCAACCAAACAATTTATTTTACCCTCTAATTTATTTTTTATTGTGATTTTAATTCTCATTTTGTTATTGTTTTCCTTACTTTAGATAATTTATGTATTTGTTTTTCCCAAGATCATAGTAGCTCCATAGAAAGTAATGAAAAATTAACAATAAATTCCTAATAATCCTAAATCAACATGTCTAACATACAATCCAAATTATAGACTGAACTCGCTATAAAAAAATCATCTTTATTGAAAATTATTATTATTTATTTAATTGTATTGTAATAAAACTAAACTCCTGTAAAATTGAGCAATAAATACATATTAAGATATATTTTTGAGAGTGTAATAATCTCATAAAAAAAGATAAATTTAAAACCTACAAAATATAAAAAACAAATTACAAAAAAAAACTAAGAAAAAAGCCAAAAAATTCAAAGTGAAAAAGAGAGGGAAAGATCATATGAATAACGAAAATTTATTATAACCACATCCTTCCTAAATTCTCTATTTTGACAATATGTTAAAAAGAACAACAACATATATAAATATGATAATATATGCGTCTACTTGGTCAAATGCATGTTTTTAAATATATCCATATTATTTGAATTTAAAAGTTAAGATTAATAAATTCTATTATTATTACTTAAAGCATTATTTGAAGTGTTTTTTTCGCTTGAACAGTTCACGTAAACAATGCATGAATATTGTTTGTTTTTTTTGTAATATTTTAATATTTGATTGATTTTGAATTAGTTTTTATAATTTATTTATAAAATTATCACAATTTTAAGAATATATTATGATATTTGATTGACATTTAATTTTATGAGTGTTTATTTTTTTATTATATAATTAAAAAATAAATACTTTTTTTATTAAATCTAGTAAAGTTTTTTTTACCTAAATTGCGAATTTAATGAATATAGCTATGAAATCTAGGTCAATTCAATATGTTATTATCTCTCTATTTAAAACATGAAAAAAATGATGAATTCTCTTATTAAATTGCATAAAAATTATTAAAAAATAATATAAATTTTATTTAATAGTTTGAATTTTTAAATTAAAATAATATTTCTGATATGATATTAAAATCTTAATAATCAAATAATTATGAATTATAAACCACTTTAGTAAAAAAAAATTACATTAAAATTCTCAGTATGACCCGTAAGAAAACTAGAATTGTCAGAAGTTAAATGAATTTCTCTCATTTGAAAAAAATAATAAAAAGATCCAAAAGCAATTTTTTTCCAGTGGAAAGACATGTCGTCTACCAGCAATCTTGGTGTCATCGCTGCCTTCCATATATAGATAGTAACCGCCCTGTGACGGTTGCAACTACCAACGAGAAACGAAAAAAAGTCTTCTTTTTTTGACGGAGAATACAAGGATCCAAAACAAAATCTCTCCGTCTAAAATCCCAGCATTATATCATTTCATCAAACACAAAACCTGCATTTTTCATCACTGAACCCTCTCATTACAGGTGGGTCTGTACTTGCCTTTCTCTCTCTCAAGCTTCCTTACTTTTTTGTTGTTTATATGTGCGTGTGAAAGGAATATTGATTTGGGTTTTTGGTGTTTGTTAAAATGAACTTTCAAGGTTAAACCTTTTTCGGGTTTCGTTCTTTGATGTCTGTATAAAGTTGAAAACTGTGCAGTGTAGCTTGATTGTTGTGATGGGCTTTGAATGATTCGGTGGTAAATTTGGTATTTTGATTGAAAATCAATGTCTGTTTGCATTAGTATGTAGTTTTGTGCTTTGGTAATGCTTAGAACTTCTATTAGTCTCATTGTTAGATTCTTGGAGTTGTTTAAGTTTTAAGCTTGGCAGGTATACTGTATTTTTGAATTTGATGGTGCATTGGCGGCACTTGTTTCATTTCTAATTGTAAAAGTTTATGGTCTTTATCTTTGTTGGATTCTTTGAAAAAATACTATGGACCAATATGAAACAAAATCAACAAACTACACAGAACTATCATCTTTGAAGATCTCCAATAGTGTAGCTAGTAAAACCTCTTTGTCTTGTGCTAGAACCACAGGTTCTATAATTCTATGATTTCCTCCTGCAGTGGTGCGGTGATTAATGGAGTTGAGTTGCAGGATGTGCTATAAATATTTATCTTATGTTAACTTCTTTTTGCATGCATGTCTACATATCTTATGGAGTTTTCCTATTCATTTTCTTAATTTATGTTCTGTTTGTCTGTGAGTCCACAATGCGTCTTTCATTGACTTGATAGATGATGTGATAGGGTGGAACAATTTCCTGAAAATTGTGAATGAACATTGTAAATGTGCTGTAGCAGAACAATTGGATAGAATTCTGATCCATGCCTGTGTCTTCTGAGTGGACAGAGGAACAGTTGGTTGACACCATTTAGGTACAGCTGCAGCTACTCAGTCAAATAAACCAAAAGAAAAGGAGGCCTTTTTATGCTCTTTTTGAGTCGGATAATAACCCTGAAGATAAAATGATAGAGCAATCCCTTTCAAAGCCTTCATTCTCATTGTCAATTCCTATTCCTAAACCCCCTAAATCCAATTACTCCTTTTCATGCTCCTATACAAAAATTCGATGTGAAACGGTTGATTATCCCTCTTCATCAAAAATTGATGCAAAACACCCACAAATTCCTACCATTAACAGCAATGGTTCCTCATCAGCAGCATCTGTGGATTTGAAGAACATGGAGAAGGGTCCATACCCATATCCAGGAGGTGGGAAAATGGGGCCATATACTGGGAGGGATCTCAATGTGAAGAAGCCAGAGTGGTTGAGGCAGAAAGCTCCTCAAGGTGAACGGTATGATGAGGTAAAAGAATCTCTGTCACGCTTGAAGCTCAACACTGTTTGCCAAGAAGCTCAATGCCCTAACATCGGAGAGTGTTGGAATGGTGGCGGGGATGGTATTGCAACAGCGACTATTATGGTTTTAGGTGATACTTGTACCCGTGGCTGTAGATTTTGTGCTGTTAAAACCAGCAGAAACCCTCCTCCTCCTGATCCCATGGAGCCCCTTAACACTGCTTTGGCCATTGCAAGTTGGGGGTAAGTTTGTTTCTTGTAATTAACAATGAAAAGATTGTTTGTGTACTGTTTGCAAGTGTTTTTTAGAATATCAAATAAAAGCTTGTTTTTCATTGCTTCTCAATACTATTGCCTTCAATATGTAAGAAGAAATAAAAAGATAGACCATATTTCTTGGTATGGTGTTGCACTCAGTTTAAGCATCAAACTAATTTAGCATTTGTTTGTTTTTTAATTTGCAGTGTGGATTACATTGTTATTACAAGTGTAGATCGTGATGATCTACCAGATGGAGGAAGTGGGCATTTTGCTCAAACTGTTAGGGCTATGAAGGTTTGCATTTTATCTGGATTGCTCTATGGCTGTCATGCTCCTATGTTACAGATGCAGAACATTTCACAATATATTAATCACAAACTTGATCAGATCCTCCACACCTTTCCTGCAGGAACTAAAGCCAGAGATCATGGTTGAATGCTTAACTTCAGATTTTCGTGGTGACCTTAAGGCTGTAGATACTCTGGTACATTCAGGATTGGATGTGTTTGCCCACAACGTTGAGACTGTTAAACGCCTCCAACGAATTGTTAGAGATCCTCGGGCTGGGTGAGTAGCATGTTATTGCATTTGTTCAAGGGCACAACATCGGTCTATGCCAGATCTGCTGCTTTGCTTTTGAGGCTAACCAGCCATGGTTGTACTTTGATGGTCAGTTCATAATATTTGAATTCAAAAATTGGATCAAAATCAAAACTTTTCTGGTTGGTTTCTTGTTCTAGGCTAGCTCTTTACAGATGATGCAAAATTTAAACAATATTTAGTTTATAAAATTCTTGATTATCTCCATTTAAAGCATACATATAGATATAATGCATAAAGGTATTCTACTATTTGTTTAGAACAGGTCAAAAAGTGCATGAATAAACCGAATCTACGGTTTGGTGTACTTATAGTAAGAAAATTATACAGTTTGGTTGTTCTTTCAAGATGCTGATTTTGATTCTAAGTTATGGTTTGGAAAATGCAGCTATGAACAGAGTTTATCAGTTTTGAAACATGCAAAAATCAGTAAGAAGGGAATGATAACAAAAACTTCTATAATGTTGGGTCTGGGAGAATCTGACAATGAGGTGAAGGAAGCCATGGATGATTTAAGGGCTATAGGTGTTGATATTTTGACATTTGGACAATACTTACAGGTAAAATGATATACCAGTACACTTAGATTTCATTTAGTTTGAGTACTTTACTTGTCACACTATGCCTAGAATTTGGGCCTTCGCTTTCTTAAATATATTACACTTCTAAAGCTGGCCGTAGTCTAGCTTTGTTGTGCCTTGGTATTCTCATGTTTTGAAAAGATGGTTTCAGTTCAACACGGCTTAGACATTTGTTAGGTTGTCATGTTATATCTTGCTACTATATTTACCTGACTACCAACTGCTCATCTCTTGCAGCCCACTCCATTACATTTAACTGTTAAGGAGTATGTTACACCTGAGAAGTTTGCTTTTTGGAAAGAATATGGAGAGTCTATTGGATTCCGTTATGTGGCCAGTGGACCTCTGGTAAGTTCTTTGAGTAACTATTTATTTTTGAGTTATTATACGGTAATATTTATGCTCTTACGCAAATTAACAAATAGAAAACAGGCTAATTGTCAGAATCAAAATCCATAAATGCATCAGGTTCCCTGTTCAAGTCTAGTTGTGTTCCTCTTAAATCCTGACTATTCCAACTGAAGACTAAATTTTAGTCCGCCAATATAACATAAACCTGCAAACTTATGTATGGTTTTGCATCATATCCAATATTTATTATCCGAGCATGAGTTCATTTCGTAATATTCAAAACACCCTTTATCAACATTTTTAAATATTTACACTGCATTTATTTTCTTACAAGAGCTTTATATTTTGATTTCTCCAGGTTCGATCCTCGTACAGAGCAGGGGAACTCTTTGTTAAGTCAATGGTGAAAGAAAGTGCTAAAGAAGCTGCTTCCATATCCTAATTTTGTAATCCTTTTTATTATTCCATCTTGATGGCCATGCAACTAGAGCAACAATGGCTTGGCACCTCGAGCAGCTGGCTTTGGGACAAGTGGTGTCAGATATAGCAGGTTGAGTTTTTGCTTAGTTTTTTCTTGCAAGCAGTAAATTTTACTCACAAATGGAAATATCATGAATGGATCTTTTTATTTTTTCATGGCCATCCTTCTTGTAACTTCTCTTGCTACATTTTTCTTCCATATATATTTTTTTATGAAATAAAATAAAGACAATTTTCTTCTATATCTTTAAACACACTATATTCTTCCTTTAAATAAACAAAGCATATGCAATTGTTCACATGTCATCAATCCTTTGGAAAGATATTTAAGAGAAGACATGAAAAAGGAAAATAGCTAATGAATCGTTTGGTATGTTGCTATGAAAATGCTTTACATTCATGAAGCACAATCTGCACGTGATTTTAGGTTCTCAATTTCCACTGATTAGTTACCAGTCTTCTCTAAACGCATGAAGAACTCAAAACAGCAGTTGGTGTCTGGCAACTACTCTAAACTTTGACCTGAAAACAGACTAGGAGCCTGCCACCCAAGTCAAGCCCTAAGATTTGCCTAAAATCAATAGCTCAGGGTGAAATTGAACAATGCTATGTGTATTATGGTTTTACATGGAATTGGAGTTGAGACTTTGGACATGAAAGAACATAGACTTGTGTCGGATTTCACAGCGTTTTTTATGTCCAAATGTCATGCTTTGTAGCTCACGCAATCTTTATTTCTTGAAGATTTAGGAGCATAATGTAAAAGCCACTAGGCTTATGTTAGGATCGACTTCTATGTGATCATCCCGAGTTTTGAAACCAGATATGGGGTCGAGATGATTGACTCGTGCATCTCCCATGTGTAGGGTTAATAGCTGGGTTCTAACCAGTTTAGACTTGGATTAATCTGGGTATTAGCCTTTCTTTTTCTTTTCTTTTTTAACCTGAACCTATTCAAGCCTTGGTTGTAGGGTTCTATTGGATGTTCTGGGTTTTAAAACAATGGTGTGATCTTCCACATGATAAATATCCCAATTCAGATAATAATGAATCTAAGTTTATTGGTGTTGAATAGAAAATAAATAGAACTGAGATCACTTTTGGTAAAATAATTTCTTCTGCAAAATGCCCAAATTGCAACATGTTAGATATTCTCCTCCATTTTTGTAGAAATTTTGGTAGCTATGACTATATTGAATGCAGTATCTCTGAATTTTCTCAAACAAAATTCTTGAATGGCTCTTTACTATGAAGTTAAGAAGTTCAGGGCAAATATTCTCCAAATTGTGATTTTTCCACAAAATATATCACAATTTACTGCCTTTTGAATATAGATGGAGTCAAAGTTGGAAGGTCATACAAAATATGGCACTTGATTCGATTTCCATACGATGAATGAGATGTTTTGCTATATCGACTTGAATATGAACATTGTGAGGATACTTGCAAAAAATATATATTATGAACTAATCAATTTGCAGGTTTAGTGTGTGCCTGAGCTTTAGATGGCTTTGGGGAATGACTGGTTGTTGAGTGAACATTGGACCAAAGCAGTTCACACAAGTTAAAGATTTGGATTTGCCATTTCCCCTCAATTGAATGTTTTAAGCATCATCATCATCATCATCATAGTCATGTTACTTGAGGTGTTCTTGGACCAGGTGATAAAAGAGCTTGAAGATTTACTATCCAGGCTAAGCCTAGATTATGAAAATGCTTTGTGCGCAAGAAAAAAAAAATCAAAATATTCTGCTTGCAAGATATCAAAAATCTCCAAATTTTGCCTAAGATAACATAATTATAGTCTTAAAACCTGGTCTGACAAGTTGACCAAGCTCATCCAAAGTCTGAATCAGTTTAGTAGAGGCAAAAATAGAAAAGAAAATCAAATGATACAGAGATCTAGATCTGATTGTGTTACAACTCAACTATTGATGTGTTTGATTAATTTTTTCAAAACAATATTAGTTTTATTTTTATTTTTAAAACTAATTTAAAATTAATTTAGATCAGCCTTTCACCTGAACTTGTTCTATCGGGTATTGAATTTAAGTGCCTGTTTAAGAGAGTAGTTGTGGCTGCTTTTAAAAGTTTTTTTTTGTTCAGAAATACATCAAAATAATATTTTTTTATATATATTTTTTAAAAAGTATTTTTGACATCAACGCATTAAAATAATCTAAAAACACCAAAAAATTTTAACTTGAAATAAAAAATAAAAAATAAAAAATCATTTATTTAAAAATCATATTTTAAACACAACACCTCCTAAAACTATGAGTAAAATAAGAAGAAAACATGAATACCAACTATGCAAATTCTTGTTATCCATTGCTTCGTTCGGAAAAACATTTTCAATTCAGGCTTACTCTGAATACACATGTTACCTTGTTGGTCAGTGGTCAAAATAGAAAGCTTAAAGCACAAATTCATTGACCATCTAACATATGAGACTAGGTTTTGACTTTCTAAAGATATATTGATAGTTTATGTACGGCCGCCAAGAAATGAAAACATGAAATTTATGGTAAGAGAACATAATTTAATAAAATCAAACCATTAAACCTGGTATTTGTTTTTGGTCTATAAATCAGTATCATTAACCCCACGATCAAGCTCTTGTGATCTTGTCTACCATCTCTCAGTTTATACAGCCATGAACAGCACCAGCACCCTTGTCCATGACACCATAACAAAAGATCTCAGTCGTAGATTGAATGGTTACCAGCCCTTGGATCGATATGATTCTATGCACAGCAATGATCATCAGGAAATGGGGTATAGAAGTGAAAGGGCTAAGCAACGGCAAGTTTTTCTGAAGTCTTACAGGTTAGAATCAAGAACCAAATTGAGAAGAAGGTCAAGATCATTGAAGCTGAAGAAGGTGGTGGTTAAGGTTAAGATGGTTGTGGTGTCAGTCGTTTCATTTATGCGAGGAAATGCTTTAAAATCCTGTAATTCTAGATCGTCAATCTGTGCTTCCTCTCCAATGAAACCCTACAAGCCTTGTTAGTTTTTGTTATTTTATTTATTTTCTGAAACTGAATTCTTGATTGATAAAGCATCCTCTGCTGCATGCTGCAATTCTTTGAGTTAGGTACCTGCACCTGTATCTGTGATTTTAATCCATGCCTTTTCACAATGATATGAAAAAATATTTATAGATTTTTCCTAAATTGGCGTATTAATTGACAAACATCAGCATTGTTTGTCTGCCAAGAATAGAAGTTCCATCAAGAGTTGTGGAACAACCATGCCATTTACGAAAATCTTCCATGTCCACACATTAGGGAACAACACCCTAAACTAATGGAGAAAACCTCCCCAAAAAAGGCTCTCTCTCTCTCTCCTCTCCACCTCCAAGTTGAAGATTCTTGGATGAGAGAGGAAAGGGCTTTTCTTTCTTCTTCTTCTTCTCCTCTCTTGCATGGACCATGCTCATCATATATAGGGTTCCTCCATCGACGTTAGGAAGCCATGGGCACTGCTCCTGAATACCAGCCAAATTATGTTATGCTAAACTATAATAATTCTTCAACCATAAGACCTCCTCCTCAACGGCGTAACATTCCTAGGTACCAATCAAACCACCACCATTCACACGGTGGTTGTTTAAAGTGTGTATTCTGCTGCTTTTGTTTCTTGATTGTTTTGATCATCCTTCTTGCTAGTTCTATCGCCTTCATTTACATAGCACTTAACCCCAAAATGCCAGAATATAATGTCGCAAGTTTCGATGTCAATGCGTTCAACATGGCTCCAGATTTCAGCCTCTATACAGAATTTGCCGTCACTGTGAAAGCTAACAATCCTAACACAGACATTTCTTTCATCTACGGCAAGGACAGCTCGGTCGTCGTAGCCTATTCAGACTCGACCCTTTGTTCGGGCAAGCTTCCTGCCTTCCACCAGCCTGGCGTGAACACGACATTGATACAGGTTGTTTTGACAGGAAAAAGTGAGTTCGGCTCAGGACTTCAAGAAGCTCTTATGGACAACAGGGAAACAGGAAAGATCCCTTTGCTCGTAATGGTAAACGCACCTATTTCTGTGGTGCTAAAAAGTTTTCCATTGAGAGAAGTTGTAGTTAATGTCAACTGTTCCTTGGTCGTCGATAACTTGGCACCCAACAAGAAAGTCCGGATTTTATCAAGTGAATATGCCTATGCCTTTAACGGCATGAAGCTCCAAATGTAATTAATGCCATTTGCTTCTTCACTCAGATGAAATCAGAAGAGTTTTTTTTTCTTCTTTTTCTGAATGCTGTATTGTGTTGATTGCTGATTATAAAGCAAGTTTATGCTATGCAGCCTTAGCTTGTTCTGTATAGGCTTTTGTTGGAGTTTATTCATGATTATTTGTATTTTGTCAGCAGTATTGTAATTCTGTAATGTATATGTCATCCAGAACCTGTTATTGTTTTCACTAATTTAGAGAGCTTAATCCATGTTTGATTCATTCCTTCTGAATTTCTTTCCAATGACAGATTTTCTTAAATCACAATCTCAGATATTGTAATATATATCCACTTCTCTATTTTCTCTGCAACCAAACACATGGTGTCAATATATAATTATTAAAGACCTCCTAAATTTTGCTGATAGAAAACCACTGCCAGCAGATTCTTATTAGAGCTTTAATAGTTAAATAATCTCTCACCATCCTGAGAATTATTTGTGAACCTTACTCCACAGCTTAACCTTTTCGTTTCTACGTCAGGTTACAGCCCATTTTTGTCAGTATCATGGCATCTATTATTGATTTTTTTTTCATATCAAATGTTTCCAAAACATATCGACAATTCACAACATATTGGATTATTTCTGCTTTCTTCCAGTTCACTGGTTCCATTCACATCTGATCTGCAGCACTATCTGTGATAGCTTTTGTCTTCTGTTTTCGTACATTCTAAAAACTCTCTCCTTGTTTTCTTTGTGGTAATGAATCAGTTTCCATGCATACTACAATTGTTTTGATTTGTATAAGGTCAATATATATGCTACCATAGGTTATATTCCATGCATTATGCAAAATAAATCAAGCCCCAAGTAAGGTTGGCATTGATGTTATAGTTAAAAAGCAGTGTTGTTAATTTCGTTCCGTACCAGTTAAAAAACAAGATAAAACAATGTAGTTTTTCTCCCCCATAAAATTTCGTCCCATTCTGTAAATTGTGCTCAAATTCTATATGGAACGTTCCGGTTTCATTCTGTCCGTTCCGTTTCGGCCAAAAACAAATTTAAATAATAAATAATTTTATAATATCAATCATATCTCTTGATCCAACCATTAGATTGAGATGAAATTTTAAAAGAGTATATATTATGTTATGTTAAAATTTAAAAGCAATCAGATAATACAATGACCTTGCGAGATTGATGATGATATTCTCGCAATATTATACATGTTCATAATTTTATTCAAAAAAAAATATTTTATTGTTTCTTTAGATTAAATTGCATAATTCTAAATAATTTTAGTTTTGGATTTGAACTAATATATATATATATATATATATATATATATATATATAAACATTATGTTACAATTCAAAAAATAAAGCAATAACCAAAATGGAACTAATAGTCTTGGTTAAAAGATGTTACAAATTAAAGAAGTTCCCGAAGTATTCTTGATTAATTTTCTACACTAACGAGTAAATCTTGCAATATTTTTATCAGAACAATGCAGACACAACCCACAATATTGGTCTGTGTCCTGTCAAAATCAAGGCATGCTTTAGTTTCAGCATGCTAGAGCATTATACAAAATGGATGGGAAAATTGGCTTAAATGCCTTCTTCAAGCAACTTTCTCCCTCCCTCACGACAGTGATTCTCTTTTTCGCAACCTCTCTGGTATGGATTTGCAGGTACCAGGACTACTGCCAGCTGACCCAACTGCTCCATAGCCAATCGTAGGAGAAGAAGGCTGGCCGGCGGCGTCTTCAAAACATGCACATATAACCATCATCATGGTTGTCATCACCCAATTTTTGGGTGACTCCCCAAAATATATCAAAAAATAAAAAATAAAATAAAAGAGGTCGCGGTTGTTAGAAAAATCAAGTGCTGGAAGTTAATTTGGGCTCAATCGAGAAGTTGGGAATTTTCGGGGGCCAAATTGAATTTTTTCGAGGCAATTATGCAAAATCGGGGTCCAATTGGAAACAATTGAGAGTTTAATGGTCAATCGTGGGTCAAATAACATAAATTGGAAATGAATGACCAATTTAAAAGGGGCGCAAAATTTAAGGGTAACTTTGAAATTTTTTTCATGGGGACATAATTGCACAAATAATAAATTTAGGTTCAATTGAGGGTGCAATTAAAGGAGTTATAAGTTGAGGGACCAAATTGTATTTTTTACATCCCAAAAATAATAACCCACCAGCCACCCACAAGCCACCTTTTGCCGGCCATTATTCCCCTCACCTCCGCAAATTAGGGAGCCGAAAGTTGCAAGTTACCGTTGCATCAGTGGCTATATAAACCAAGGCCACGGACAGAACAAAGGGACAGGGACGAGCGGGGAGAAGAACAGGGAAAAAACGGGGAAGAAGAAGTTTGAAAAACAGAGGGAAATTACAAGTGAGAATTCAAAGTTTTGGTTTATGTTTTTCTTCATTCTCTCAGACCCCCGTTTCCCTTGATTCCCTCATTTTTTATCTACATTCATTTTCTCTCTCTCGGTCGCCGTCTCTCTCCCTCCCTCGGTCACACCCCTCTCTCTCACTAAAACCAGAGGCGTTAGCCTCTCTCTCCCTCTCGGCCAAGCTTCCCGATCACAACCTTAGACCACCCAACGACACCTTTGTGATCATAGAAAGCTTCCCCACCATCCCAGCAACCCATGCATCGTCACCGTTGAAAGGAAGGTGACAGTCTCGGCGACGCAGCACGCACAGACCGCCGTTTCCAAAGCCTTTTCCTGCGACCTCAGGCCACCATTCTCGACACCACCACGACCACAAGAACCACCTCGATGTCCTCTACACGAAGGTATAAACAGAATATTCATTCCTTGCACTTGAAAAATCACCAAGTCACTGTTCATTTTCTTCTTCGAGATTCGTCTCGATTCATCGTTTGGAACAATGAATCAGGGTCTGATTCGGTCGGGCTTTTGCCCGACCCGATAGAAACTACATTTGGGCTTCCGACCCATGATGGTCGAAGCCCGACCCTTTTGCCCACATGGGCCAGGGCAGTCCGGTTCACTGAGTCGTCGATCCAGCCGAGATGAGCTGGGCTTTCACTCATGTCCTAAATCATCTGGTCGATAGCCCAGGCCAAGATGGATTGGGCTTTCACTCATATTTGAGAGGGTAATTGGCGATCCACTCACCCAAAAAAATAAATATATAAATATATAAAATATAAATATAAAAATAAAAGATAAAAGATAAAAATAAAAAAATATTTTTCTTATTTTAAAAAATATATACATTTGTTTTTGTACAAAAAGAAATTTCAAAATATAAAAATGTATTTGTTTTTGTGCATACGGCCAAATTCCATGACTTTTTCATATATATTTTTCATAAAAAATTAGATTGCATCTTTCTCATATTTTGAAATGAAATTTGGATATCGTAACCGGTTTAAGATTATCCGTTGGAATTTGGCCAAAATGTCAAAAATAATTTTAAATATTTTTGTTTTATCTATTCGGGTGTAAATTTACATTGTACATCCATGGATAAAACAAAATATAATTTTAAATATTTTTGTTTTTATCTATTAGGGTGTAAATTTACATTGTAAAGTACATCCGTATATATAAAAAGGAATTTTTGCGAGGGTGTAGATTTACACTGTAAAATACACCCGTAAATAAAAAGTAGTTTCCAAAATGCAAATGTAAAATTTTTAAAGATAGAAAAATCAAACAACGATCGCAGTTTACCTTAGGTAGGGTGCAGGGGTGATGCGTCTTTTCCTTACAGAACAAGTTCCCTTACCCTAAACTCTCGCAGATCAATAGGTTCCTAGTGATCTTAATACTAAGTGGCGACTCACGATATTTATAGTCGTAATTTTTACGATTATAAAAATAATCCCATATTTCACCGTGTACCTTTGTTTCCCGAACCCGGGTGATCGCAGAGGCGTCCCAAATATCGCGGTCGCGACAATGGTAAGCCCCACCACCATTGATGTTTTCGACATTGTTGGGAATGGTGATGGATCGATGGACGGGACAACGAGGTAGAGCATACAGCATTGTTATCCCACCTCCTAACCCTAAAAACTTGGGAGAATTGTCACCATTTCTAAGAACATCTCAAGCTTTTCCAAGCCATACAAATTCCAAAGGGATTTCTACTTTCTAAAGAATATTAACCATGAAATGTGTGTCAAGAATAGTTTACGACACAATAGCTCCCTTTTAAAAATATTATTAGTTTGAAAATATATTAAATTATATTCTTGTTTTAAAAAATTAGATTAACCACATGCGACCAAAAAATATCGGATCCATTATAAAAACAAATCTTATTGTGCGCTAATCATCACAAACATTCCCTTTTCCTTCTCGAAAAAGCAATCGTAAAAAACCATGCGAGAGCTAGCTTGGGTCTCCATCATTACAGCCCCCCAAGCTTTCCTAACATCACCAGATGAGGACCCACCTCTTGTCTCTTGCATGCCATAGGTTGGCCACCTGCCACAACTAGAAAAACATTTTCGTACAAGAATGACAGATAAAGGAGAGGAGATGGGTCTGATCACCTGTTTCGTTGACTCCTGTGTGCTAACAACAACAAAATTCTTCTGTTTCTGTCTGCTACGTGTAAATCTCAGCTTTTATGAGACGAGGACCCATCATGAGCAGGCAGCAGCCCTGCTGCGTAAGAATTAAGGACCAGGGATTGTGTCAGGTTGGAAGAATTACATGTGAAACCAGAACTGCACTCCACACTTGATTTCCTTAGCTGTCTCGAGGTTTTTGTTTTTATTATAATGCAGTTATTTTTTAAAATGATTTTTATTTAAAAATATATTAAAATTATTTTTAAATTAGTATATCAGTACATCAAAATGATCTAAGAAAATTAAAAAATTAATTTAAAATAATTAAAAAAACATTTTTAAAAACACTCCCAAACATTCTGATTTCTTCTCTTTTGATCCCACTTGCTCTGCAGGCGTGCTCATAGCTTCTTTTTTTTTAATTTTCGAAACTTCTTGTTTTTTAAATTCTAATCCAAGATGGACAAATTTAATATTCTCTCACGGAGGTTGAGTTTAGAATGCTAATCTCTCGTAAATTGTTATATTTTAATTTATAAAAATATTAAAAATATTTTAATTTATAAAAATATTAATAAGTTTCAAGCAATTAAGGGATTTCCATCATGATTAAATGGAAAGAGTGTTCTAAAAGACTAATAATCCGATTTTCAGAACCCATGTTCTAGATGTTTCGATTCTCTCTCTCCCATGACGGCTGAATTATTCTCTCCCCCTGTTACCCACTATCTTATCCAATTCGGGAGGTGGGTTTGCTTACCACTTAAATTGCCAAATTCACCAAAAAATAAAACGAATTTCAGTCCCTCAACTTAGTTATGGCGGTCAAACTCTGATCGAAATTCAACCAAATAGCATGTGTCTCATGTCGTGTTTAAGCTACTAATCTTAACATTAACGGCAATTTCTTACAAAACTGAAGAGAGAGACTAAGGTTGTCATGAATCTTAAATGTCGAGGATCTAATTGCTCATCTTGAAACTAGATGGTTCAATGTGATCGAATGATTGAACCAAAGGGACCTCTGCAGCCGAAGATTCGTGGTAATCTGATATTGTTTCGAAAAGTGGTAAGAAGAATAAAAGTCTTCATTAATTTGGGATTTCTCTTTGGTTTATGGTATGAAAATCAGACGTGGAGCAGTTTTGTGGAAGGAGAGACAAGGCAGCACAACTTTTTTTTTTTTTTCTGTGTGATTCTTGTCAAACCCACTCCTTGAAACCGACTCCCACACCAAGTAGACTCCACAAACTGACACTTTCATGCTGGTTCAGGTAGCTCTAACTTTTCCCCACTACACACAATCATCTAAACTGCCAGTCCAGCTTGTTCTTTCTATACTCCTAACGAGACTTAACATTAGTATTATGTTGTTGTTTTTGATCTGTTTCTATAGTAGGATCAGAAAGGACCCATCAAGAAGACAGAAACTTTGAAACATGTTTTTCACCTTGTTTGGGTGGAGAAAAGCTTCCAAGTGGTAAGTGACTAAGCCGCTTCATGGGTTTATAGTTTCCGGTTTGGTTCTTTTATGGTTTTTCTTAAAAGGGTTTTTGTTATCCTGGGTTGCAGCAAGAATCTGATTAAGCAAGTGCAACGCCGGATTAACCTGTTGAAGACGAAGAGGCATGCGATTGTTAGGCAGTTAAGGGAAGATGTTGCTCTGCTCATTAAGGCCGGCCATGAAAACATTGCATTGAACAGGGTAAGCATAAGGAATTTCTTTTCTGATATAGTATCTGTTCTGCTCGCTGTCCTGCTGCTTTCTGTTGTTAAGAACTTTTTGAGTGTTCAAGTGCTAGCATCTTTTTCTTGTTTAATTAATAAAGAAGGTTTAGTTTTTCATCAACATGGTTTGTGAAATGAAAGAGTCTTGATTTTGATAGCAATGATCGAACAAGCTTTACTATGAAGTCTTAGCAGTATGCCGTTTAAACTTGATGGAATAGAAGATATTGTTGGCGTGAGAATTTGCAGGGTGATCAAATGGGATTGAACATATGATTATTATTGTGTTTTTCAGGCTGAGATTCTTTTCAAAGATGAAAATATTGTGGCGATTTACGAATTGTTGGATGGTTTCTGCGAATTCATCATCACTAATCTGTCATATATCCGCTGGAACAAGTACGTATATAATTGAAAACGAGTTCGTATTCAAATCTAGATCACAAAGTTTTTCTTTATTTCTCTCCTCTTACTCCATGTTAACCTGTCCCGTCGCCGGAATATTGTGTGGCTTCAGGGATTGTCCCAACGATATCAATGAAGCAGTTTCAACTCTTATATTCGCCTCTGCAAGATGTGGGGATATACCAGAGCTTCGTGGTCTTCGGAAGGTATTTGGACAGCGTTATGGCCAAAGATTTGAAAAGACAGCTCTTGAACTACTTCCTGGGAACCTTGTTAATTTTCAGGTTCTTATATCCCGCTTATAAGTCATAACAAATATTTATCAGAAGGTTCTGCCATAATCCTATGATTTGGTCAATAATATATGAAAGTTGTAACCACAGGTAAAAGAGAGACTTTCTATTCTGTCAGTTCCTGATGATGTGAAGCGAAGTCTGGTGGATGAGATTGCTATTGATTACTGCCTCCGACCAGGGATTCTGGCACTTGAATACGCTTCCGAGCAGCAGCAGCGGAAGGTCATTTCTTATACTCCTGTCAATCTGTCTAAACTGATGTTCGCCTAGTCTTGTAAGAATACTGAAGATCTTTGTTCCATGTAACCACAGGAAGATGAACAAAGAGAAAATCAGGTTCAAGATAAAGATGTTCCAAATTATTTCAGTAAAATAGAAGAATCTAAGAGGGAAGTTTTAGATGGAAACGATCAAGAAGGGAAAGCCATATTCGTTGATTCAAGGTCGACAAGCCATACAAGTAGTGATTCCATTAATTCGTCTATAGCTCAGCAATCTTCACTTGATACACTGGAATCTCCGACGTGCAAAAAAGCAGAGAAAGAGGACAATTTTGCAGGACCGCGTTCACCATCGAAATCTAAATTGGTTTCTTTAAGCACTGAAGAAAGTCAGGTGGCTAGTAGTGATTACCCCACCACCTCAAAACACAAGGAAGAGAGAAAGATGGTAGCAACTTCTTCAGAGAGTCTGCCTCAGTTTCCAGAAGATATGATAGTCTATCTTGATGATGTTGAGGAGGTTCAATCCATCACAGAAGAAGGTAGCTGCCAAGACCAGAGAATTTTCAAGTTCAAATCATCCCGATTCCTGCCTAAAACAGAAGAAGTTGAAGATGATGTAAAACATATGGAGCAGTATGAATCAGGGAGCGAGAAGTCAAGTTCAAGTAGCTCAAGAAATAGAAGGAATTCAAATGTTAAAAGACCGCGAAGGAGATCGATTTCTCAGGATCATTCAAGTTCTGAGGATATCCAATGCATGATTTATTACAACAAACCATGGAAGAGAAACACAAATGGTCGCAAGAACAGATCACAACTTTCCAGCAAGCATCAAAAGAAGAGTACTGCGATAAAGAGTGAAGAAACACGCGATGCAGAGAAGAGACAAAACCAAACTCACTGCTCCAATCACTGCTGCTTGAACCATCCATGTTACTCCTGCACCAATGATGGCAGAGTTTCTCACGAGGTTCCACCTTGGACCCAAAAGAGATTCCTGACTGTTGTTCACCATTGCCACTGTCCCACAATTGGAGAATCAGATGTAGAAATGGAATGGCATACCTTCCCTCATCATCCGCGGAGAAAAAGCTGTGAATTTGGTGCTTCCGCTTGTGATGTTCTTACCAGCCCAGATCGGCAAAGGAAACGAAATTCTACTAGTGGCGATGTTTCTTCTGCAAATCCAAGCTCCAAACCAGCTAGTTCATTGACAAGAAAAGAACCAAAGGCTCCATATCTGAGAGCCATGACAATGCCCCAAGAAAGGTCCAAGCACAGTAACGGAGAAAATGTCGAAAGGTGCACTTCATTTCCCACTGAATCTCCCATCCATGTCCACCCTAAGCTGCCAGATTGTGATGATATAGCAGCCAAGTTCTCAGCTCTCAAGAAAGAACATTCAAAGAACAGACACGCATAGAGAGATTGAACCAGTTCTGAGTTATTTGTTGGATTTCTATTTCTACCCCTTGATCAAGACCAGAATGATTTGATTTGTTTTATAATAGAAATTGATTGAAATATAGAAATCTGTTCGTCATGCTCCTGGCTCTTTATCAAAAGAAACTACATGCCTTTTCATGTTAAAAGAAGTTCCAATATAGTTTACGATCAGACTAATCACGTAAAGCACATAATGGACTGCCCCAGCAACATCCTCCTTCCCATGGTTATAAAACTCATCTTGAGTTTCGTCCACCAACGGAGCGAACAGATTGTTCACTCTTGAGGCAAAATAAAAGGTGTGATTGAGCTTCTTCTTTTTTTAAATTAAAACCAGGCATGTGAGTTTAACCTGCTTTTTCTTTTTATTTATATTTATTTTTCTCAAATTAATTATTTTAAAATAGTATAAGTATATTAATTTATTAAGATTTTAAATATTAATTAAGATTATATATTACATTTCTTAAAACTAAATATCATTCAATTTTTATTTTATTTCCAAACAAAAGTATATAGTCTTTTATAATATTAACTTGTTTTTCAGGAATGATTGAGCTCGTAACCAATGCTAAACATCAAGCTTATAATCAAAACCACATGTCTTAGGTCAAAATAAAAGCCCGAGAAAGCCCACCTTTGTATGAAATATTTTACAACTTCATCAATATATATATATATATATATATATATATATATATATGAAATTTTTATTTTATAATCAAAACCTTACTTGCAAATAGAAAATTCATTAGCAACACCAAGTTTTTTATATATATATATATATATATAGAAAATATTAATCTGACCTATAACATATAGTGCAAAAGAATTATCAATTCTAATCATTAAGCTATATGGAGGTACATATTAGCAATTAGTTGCACATATTATTAATAAAAGCTAATTAGGGGGCAAACAATTTGTTCAATGTGATGTGGTTCATTGTTCATTGGAATGGTGTAATGACTATTTTACCTTGTACTAAAAAATAAAGAACTAACTATTAAGGATAATACAATCTTTTAAAATGCTTATTAATCATTATTATAATCGTGGTGGAAAATGAGTTTTTTTGCATTTTAAAAGCATAATAAAATGACTAGATAATCCTTGAAACCATGTTTTTGTTTAACTAATATCCATGTTTTTTTGTATTTCCATTATATGTTTTTAGTTATAATTAATTTGTCCAGGGAAAATAGATATTTTAAAATACATTACATTCCTTTGTAAATATGTTTAGCTTATAATATTATAGTTAAAAATATTTAACATGGATTGATAGTTTATCATTATAAAAACATGATAAACAATAGATCTTTTAGAAGATATTTAAATTTATATATTTTTAAATGTATAAACTCAAGACAAAAACATGCTTTAATCAATAATATTTAAATAAAAAAAATGACACATACATGTTAAAATACTTTAAAGTAATGAATAAAATTTTATTGTTGTCGAGGATGAATTATGTCCCTGAAGTTTTATTGCTTCTCACTTGTTCAATTAAAATGCATCTAATATATATATATATACATGTCTTTTAAGATTCTAACAACACCATCTTGGGTTAGATCCTTTTCTAAATCAAGGTTTTTAAACAATAAAAAAAATATAAAACTTATAGTTTCTCAACAATATGAATCTAAGCTCGAAATCCGAAAGAAAAATCAAAACACTATGAGCATGGACCAGTTCCCTCAAGATAGCGTATGTTGTAGATGCTAGTTATACAGATACCATAACATTGCAGTGGATACGTAGCATTTGTTCATCCATGTTCATAGTTGCTTGACAAATCATTTTAATGGTGGAAATCACTTGCTTGCGCCAAGGGGCATCGCTCAGTCTTAGCTGCATGAAAAGGAACATGGTCCCATCAATTTATTGCTATATCTATATATCGAGAATTTTCTTTCTTGCAACCTGCAGACAGAATTTGGCCGCATAAGGAGTTCTAGGGTTTGTCATCTGTGTTAGATGGTAATCTAGGGTTTCAACTAGACAGCGTCCCATCATTTATAGCTTGCTTAACTTGAAGGTCAGTTCCAGCCTCTAGGTCATTTTTGTTAGAGAATAATATGAATCATATTATGAGGTCTCACTGACAAGTTTAAGGTTTTAGGTGAGATGATTCCTTAACATAGTATCATAGCCTTGTTGACCCAACGGTCACGAATTCGAATCTCATCACCCCCATTTTATTTGATAAAAACCAAGCACAAGATGATGTGAGTTTGTGCAAGTTTCAAGCCCAAAGGGCTTTCACTTGAGAAGGTGTGTTAGAGAATAATATAAATCATATTATGGGATCTCATTGACAAGTTTAAGCTTTAGATGAGATGGTTTCTTAACAATTTTGCTTCATTCCACGCAAATCAATGGATGCTGCAGCAGCAACTTGAACATGCATGTGGGGCGTTGATTCTCTTCTGATTTCTTGCTTGATCCATTGACCTAGACAATACAGTGTATAGATAATTATATATAGTTGGAGGAATTTGAATCAGTATTGTTAATTTCGTTTTGTTTGAACCGAAACATTTCATATTAGTTAAAAAAACGAGATAAAACCCTGAAACAGTACGCTGAAACATTTCGAAATCGAGATATTTTATTCAAATTGAAAAAAACTAAACTACAACCACAACATAAATGCCACCAATGAGCACCTCTGTGGCCTGATTAGAGCCTTGATAATTTCCTAAACGTTAACATACGTGGCATGCGAATGAAGATGAAGAATAAATGAAAAGGATACAAACAGATCAGGAGTGTTGTCAGCCTGTGTTTCGATGATCTAGCAAGAGCGTGCGTCATTTTAATATGAAAACACTCTGCTTTTCCATGGTGACTCAGAGGCATGCATGTTCATATCTCTATGAACTTCCCTCTATCAAAAAGTTGGTTTCGAAAACGACGCGTGCTGATAAATATCTCCATTCTCAATGAACGGATCATATAGCAAGTAGATTATGCTTTGATAAATTACAATAATCATCTTATAATGGTCATCTCGTGATTTATAGGCAGATATCGGAGTAGAGCGCATGTAATTTTGGCTGTGTTTTCAAGTATTTTTATTTAGAAATATATTAAAAAATTTATTTAAAATAAAAAAATATTTCTATCAAAAATATATTTAGAGTGCTTCCCCAACACTCTATTTTTGAATGATTTAGAGTATACTATAAATATATATTATATAACCTTATTCAACATATAGTTAAAATAAGACTTTGCTCTTGGTGAAGATAAATATGTTGTCAAACTAGGTTCAATTTTTTTTTCTTATATTACAATATAGGTTAAAAACTAAGAACTCAACTCGATACTCAGATCTTCCCATTCTTCCATGCACTTTTTCTTGAAAGATGAATGCTACAAACCACTATCATCAAACTCCTCTCATTGAATGAATTTTTTTACACCAAACTTAATCATTTTGGTTGCTAAAATTGTGACGAATAACTACTTTCTCTCTCTATTATTATTTTTAATGAGGCTTTTTCTCTCATAAAAAAATACAATTTTAAAACAAAATGAGAATTACCAAGAATTAGAATTGAGTTTTCATATATTTTAGTTCTTAGTCGTTTGATTTGGTAATTTTATTATAATTTGAAAAGTAATTAGGCCACAGGAGGACTGAAAGGAAATAAATTTGAAATGAAAAACAAATGGAGGTTAATCGGTTTACTACTTATATAAATAAATAGTGAATCATACCCCAACTCTTTTAAAAATATTAGGTAATGAAGTTTTTTTGATACAAGAAAACTTCACTCCTCATAAAATGCACTTTATAGGTCCAAGTGTGCAAGTAAAATCTCAGTTGTTTCGAGTTCTTACAAGGAGTGTACACATTAACTCGAACTCAAGACATGTTGTGCACATCGCAGGATAATGAAGTTTCTTTGCAAAAGAAAGCAAAAACAAAACCTTATAAATGATTCATATATTTAGTAGGCACGAAAATTAATAAAACATTCAGTTGTAGATGAATTACCCAAATCATCTTCCTATAATTTATTAGAAATTACCATTTTGCTCTTACATGACACATTCATGTTCTTGTTTATTCAAATCCATGATATCATGGATATTGATCATGAGGTCAATTGCCTAATTTTCTCCTTGAAGGGAGGAGAAAATTAACTAATAAATTGATGAGATGTGTCCCTCATCAACCTATAAATAATAGTATATGTATTCCATCTACAGCTACTGGTAAACATAAATCATAAGGTTTTTCTCGGAAAATTTATCTATTATCTTGAAGTGATGTTGCTACTGCATTGAGAATTTTATTTAGAGTTTAAGCAAAAATAGCTGAAAATATTTATAATCTAAATTTTCACTGCTATGTATATTTAGCATTCGATTATATAAAATATATAACATAATCGTCCATAAAAAAATCTGGCCATTTCATCAAGTTTAGCACACCATATGGAAATCATCCTAGACTTGTCATAAACCGTTTACTTTCGGCAGCATGACTAATTAGTGTAGTAGATAACATTTTATATATCTTCCTTCAAATTTTCTATCATTATATATATATATATATATATATATATATAATGATAAATTTGTCAAATAAGGGCGTTAAAACGGGGCTACAACATTCACCAAGAAAAGAATATAATACATGTTGACCATGAGAAAGGTGGCAAGGATCGATGGTGTACACAACCACTTTCAATAAAACCTTTCGTGCACTCTCAAACTCTTATAAAGTAGAAGACATGGTCCACCATTTCATGGCTTTAACGAGGACTACACACAGAAATGGAGAGTGTGGAAAGCAACATAAAAAAATAGATTTCTTTTGTTGAGCCATTACCTAAATGGGCCAATAAGGAAGTGTATGATAACACTATTTCCATTACACCCACTTTAAATTCTCAATCAAAATACTAGGGTTGACTTTGCCATCCATTAATTTACCTACCAATTTGAAATATTTTTTTAATACTTAGCTCCCTAATTCGATCCATTTCGTGGAAAACTATGTTGGGCAACCAATGGCCAATCGAAAAGTCACCCTCGAGTCATTAGTAGCAAGCAATTAATAGAGCACTTCCTTAACTATTTAAGGATCTCTATGATTAATTCTTTAATTACTCTCACGATTAGAGCTGGGTGTTAATCTCCACTTTGTCTAATTAGATAACCACATTACCATTATAGGTTGCTAGTCAACGTAAATCCACCATCATAGCTTCCATATGATGAGAAATACTTCCCGTGTATCACCCACTACTCTTTGCAATTTATTAAATAAAAAAGGAATTTACAGCCATTGAGTTAGGTTTTATATATGTATACATACACAACAAATGAATAGTTCTTCCAATGTTATAACTATTACACTGATTTCTTCATATATATTTTTATAACTGGAGTGTCTAAGCCATCTTACGCGCACCACAACTAAATCATCGGACTCACTAAACATCCTCGCAAACTCAATGAGTATATAAGACACCATTGGGATGACAAGCGTGTCTGACAAGGCTTGAACACTGGGGTAAGAAAAAGGAGAAGTCTTTCTTGATCACCAGGTCAAGACCCTGCTGGCAACACTGATTTCTTCATTGATTCTAGAGGTGATAGATATTTCAAAACCCTATTCTTCCACATGAAAATTGATTTTGCTGCGATACAGCATGCCCATGTCCACTGTTTTTATTTTATTTATTTAGGGATTTCTAGTCTGGTGCAATTCCTTTCTGGTACCAACCATGAGTATTTTGAGTCGGGGATTCCAACTCAAAAAAAGAGGGAGGCAGGAACCAATGAAAATATGTGTTGACTACATGAAATAAAAATTAGGTAAGCTTTGGATGGTCTCTATTTAAATTCAATTAAATATCTTTCGATCATTAACTATTAGAATATAGTCAGGAGGAGGTTTTGATGTACATAGACTATGATTTAATGTTTGTAGGTTTTGATGTACATAGACTATGATTTAATGTTTGTTTAGAAGTTGGGGATTTCAGGAATATATCAAAATAATTTTTATTTTATTTTTTAAAAGTTATTATTGATATCAGCACATAAAAATAATTTTTAAAAATTTATTATTTAATTTTTCTCTCGAACGGATAAAAACAATGATATTAAATATAAATCTGATTAACTCGATTAATAAAAAAAAGAAAATAAATATTCTTACAAAAACACCTGGCATCGTATTATCATACTGACACTTAACTCTTAAACTGATATGGATAAACTCTACAGTAAGTAATTAATCAGCATGCTTTTAAAATGATTTAGAAGGAGCATGGTTGCCTACGTGTCAGCCAAAGCATGATGGTGCCATGGAATTATGTGTGTGAAAGGAGTCCAGAAATTTGAAAGAAGCGCATGCATGTTTCCATTTGAGGGCAAATGTCAAAAGGGCTCATCGCAAACTCCATGACATGTTCATGCATGTGTCTCTAAAATTCAGCTGAGAGAGCCACTGGAATTTGGTATGATTGCAAGTTGAAAGGTCACAGAAATAGATTTCAAAATTGTCTTCATGTTCTTTCATGGGCTATGCCGTTTAAAAAACGTTTTTAAAAACAATTTAATTTTTTTTATTTTATATATTTAAATTATTTTCATGATATCAAAAATAATTAAAAATTATTTTAATATATTCTTAAATAAAAAATATTTTTAAAAAGAACATCCACGAACTCGTATAGCCAATAAAATTTGTTCTTAGATATTGATGTAGCCACAATCATGGAATGGGGGCCACGTGTTGAGCACATATCGCACCAGCTTCAAAGGGAAGTTTTTCCTGTCTTGGTCACTAAGCGAGGGTGGCTTGATATTTGTGAGATTATTTTAAATAACATGTTTTTATAATCAGGTGTTGCTATCTTGGAATAGACCCAGTTGTGTCACTAAGCAATTCTTTTTATTATTGGTGAAGCATCCTTGAATATGTAAAATTTCCTTAGATTATATTTACAGAGATTAAGATTTTCTTACCTTTGATTTATCTTTGATTTATATTCATGTCAGTTTTCTAATATTATTATTTTTATTAAATTTCGAACAAGTGAATACAATTATTTTCCTATCAACCAACAAACAAGTCGATTTTTTTAATAAAAAACAATATATAATAAGAAGTTGAGATCAAAGTTGTCGGTTCCATGTCGTTCCATCCGGAATGGCAAGAATGTGTCATGCTTGGTGAGAAAACCGGGACGAAACGACGTCGTTTTTGTCCCGGTTTTCATTCCGATCGGTTTGAAAATTCGGCCAAATTCAGGTCGAAACTCCCGGTTCCATTAAGGTGTGCCGTTCGAGTTCAAAATCAAAGCAGCGCTAATTCAATTTGTCAATTTCTTCTCAATTTCAAAACACACACATACAGCCCCGCCACCCCAAAATTCCCAAATCAATTTTCTATAATTCCATTAGCTCACCTCAAATCTCAACTTCTTAAATCTCAATCCCTAATCCAGTAATTCCTCACCTCAAAATCGCAATCCCCATCGTTTCATCTTCCATGGCATCAAAGATTGAAACGGTAAAGAAAGTCAGCTGAAGAGAAAGTGAAGGATAAATGGTGAGAGGAGAGGAAGGAGAGGTGAGAGCATAATAAAGAGGAGGTGGTTGGAAACTGATATCAATTGCGAGTGCCTTTGTGAAGATGCGAAAGATGATGTGCACCAAACTTTGAGTTGGGAAGTCGTGGGTTTGAGTGTAGGAGACGTCAGGTAGGAGAAGGATAGAGATAAAGAGAATTTGGTTGTTTTGTCCTCAATACCTAGCTAATAATAAATAAATAAAAAGCACATGCATAGTGTATTGTGTAAGTGAACTTGATAGTTGAGGGCGGCAAATAAACAAGGAATTCATCCGGAATAGATTTTTAATTAAATTATATTAGAGTTAAAATATTTACTTTGTATTTGTATTGTATAATTTAAAGTTATTTTATCATGAATTTTAATTATGCTTGTTAAATTAATATTATATATATATATAATTAATTAAATATAAACGATGATGAACTAGATCAATGACTTGGAATGCATCGAAACCGAAACAAATTTTACAACTTTGGTTGAGATAGTACTACACAAAATCAAATCTATACGCTACATAATAAATACAATTTCTATAATATATATATATATATATACCTATAATTCAACACTTTCTATTATATAGAGTAATATAAAACTATTCTTAAAGGTTCATTTAATAATTTAAGTTTTTGAGTTGTGATTGTTATCTGTTGTGGTATCGAATGAATCTCACTATCTCATTTAAGATAATTAAATTGATACAATTTAGCATATGTTAATAGCCAATTATATAAATTTCAGATTTAAATTTGAGATAAAGTGTTAGAAGTTTCATCTAATAATTTAAGTTTTTGGATTAAAAAATATATATATATATATTTATTTATTAAATTACAATCATAGCATCAAAAACCCATTTATTATTAGAGTCAATCTCAAAAACTATTCTTTCAAGAACTAGAAAATCACTTTTAAAAAATTATCATGTATTACCATACCAAAGACATAATTATTTATTTAAAAGCTTTATTTGGAGAAAGAAAAGGACAGGAAGAAAGAAAAAAAAAAAGAAAGGAAAATTATGATGATGATGAAGAGGTAGTTGGGTGGACCACCGACACGTGCCGATTTACACCGACTTTTCATAGAAACCGTTGTTATGTTGACTTTACAAAGACAAAAGAAACAGAGGAAGGATGTCATAGAAAATTTCCTAACTTTATATTTTTGAATGATTCCCTTTCACCGAAAGTGATGACCCTTTAAAAACAGTGGATGAATTTTTTTATTTTTTTTATTTTTTGGTGGCACGACAATATCTTCAATATTCCTAATGTTTGCATACTTACTATGAGCCAAGAATTGGAATATTTCTCAATGCTCTCCGAGATTTAACAAGACAAGTCCATAGTTTTTGTTCTTGGTGAATATTAGTTTGAATAAAGTAATTAAACTGATTATTTAGGTTTTATATTTGTTAAAATCGTTTAAGTCTCATTTGATTTGATAGACCTTTAGTTTTTAATGAGTAATTGTCTAATCAGTCAGGAAAAAAATGGATATTTAGTTTATAATAAAGTTTCTTGGTGTGGTTTAGTTTAATTTAAATCATGTAAATTGATTTATAAAAAGAATTGTTGAAATTATCCAATAAATGTAAAAAAACTTTTGATTCGATTAATTTCAAGTTGTTTTTACAGATGTTAATGTAAAATAAATTACAATTTAGTGATAAATATAATAATGTATTCATGTTGGGGATAAAATAACATTAAAATTTAAAAGTTTTTATATATATATATGATATGAAAGCTTCTTTAATTATATAAACGAGTCTTTCATTCATATAAACTAAAATCTCAACATAATATAAAATGAAAATATGTAACTTTTTTTAACATTTTGGTCCATTCATATATTTAACATATGAATGTATTCATAAAGAAGTTTTTTCAAGAGGTGTGATGTGATAACAAAAGATAGCAATCTGCATGATAGATCTTGAGTTCGAATAAAAATATTCTTCTACAGCTTTTTCGCATCCAAAAATAAGTAGCAATAGTAATTTATTCTGCCAACCCTGCGTACCTTTTATAGGCACCTAATTGGTTTTTCACTTAGGGTTGAAATCTTGGGAAAGAAAAATGTTACCATTTTCAATAGATTTTTAGCCAGGTGGTAGGTCTCTAATTTCTTCTAAAATATGCTTGAATTTTATTTTTATAAGTAGATGGAGGGAGAAAGACCTTTCTTTGTGTGCTTGAATATGCCCCATGGTTAGAAGTCATTGTAAACCTCCAATAGGATTGTACTTGATATTGTATTAGGTCTAATATTCTATATTTAATATTCTTGATCGGAAGTATAGTTGATGTTGATTTTAAAATATTTTTTTGTTCAGAAATATATTAAAATATTATTATTATTTTATAAAAATTATTTTTTAACATTAGCTCATCAAAATAATTTAAAAACACATAAAAATAATTAATTTAAAACAAAAATAAAAAAATCTGTCAATAGCAATAGAAATTTTTGCACAAGTTAGAGAGAGAGAGAATAGGCAAATTAGAGTGGGACGCAAAACGTGTGGGCCCTAAACAGAGCTAGCCAACCACAAGGCGTCAACAAATTCTCTCTCTCTCTCCCTCTCCATCCCAAAAGTCTCTGCTTGAAAATCTTTTCCTGCGCGCATATAAACCCACGTCCCCTGCTTCTACCTCTCTCAAAACTAAGAAAAAAGACTCTCCCCTGCCTTCTCTCTGTTTCCGAGCTCTCCAAAATTCACTCCAAGAGTATCGAAAGACAAGATTTCTTCATCACTACAAGCAAGAAGTGACACAAAAAAACCAACAACAATCGTTGCTCTCTCTCTCTCTCTCTCATTATTATTCATTTTCTAGGGATGGACTGCTCAAGATTTGAAATGTTTGGTATCCGATTCTGTGTTTACCTCAATCGGATTAGCCATTAAATCCCATACAAGATTCTCAGTCTTTTTTACCAAATTTGAATCTTGGTGTAGCTGCTTTTCATTCTTATTCTTTTGTCAATTGCTTTCTTGTATTTGATACATTTGATTCCTATCTTCTTTACCACATTTTCTTTGGTGCCCTGTCCTCTCCCAGAAATTCTCTCTTATCCTTTTGCATATAATATAATCTTTTTGGAGAGCGAGTGAGAAGGTAATTATCAATGGCTGCAGCTAAGAGTAGTATTGGAAAATCCAAGAAGGGTTTTTTTGATGAAACTCGAAAGATGACGATGGAAGAAGATCGGCGGCTTGGTAGAGGGGAAAAAGAAGCTGATGTTAGCTTCGAGAAGAGGCATTGGAAGCCTGTTATTGGTGAAGATTCCTTGTCGAACAGGCCTATGAAGAAAACCTGTAGCCCTGTACGTCAAGAACATATGCAATCCTCTGCATCTTTAGCTCATCAACCACCATCTTGTTTCTCTGTTTCTTCTACCTCTGCCTCGACTCTGTCTCCGTACCCGCCCTCTTCGTCGCCTTCACCTATCTCATCCTCAGGTTCTTCAAGTTCAAGAATTGTGTTTCCTTTTGCCTTTGAAGGATCTAATCAAACTATTCAGTACCCTCAACAATTTAGAACACCCCCTTCTTTGCCTATCTTCCATCCGCTGGCTCAAGCTGCACAGAATCAACAGCAGATGATTTCTTTTGGCCAAAACCAGCAGCCACATGGCATTGCATATCCTCCGTTTTTTGCTGGAGGATTAGCAATGGCTGACCACCAGCAGCAGCTGTTTCAATACTGGAGTGATGCGTTGAACTTAAGTCCGAGAGGAAGGATGATGATGATGAACAAGCTGGGGCCGGATGGGAGGCCATTGTTTAGGCCTCCGATTCAGCCTATAAACTCAAGAAAGCTTTATAGGGGAGTGAGACAAAGGCATTGGGGGAAATGGGTTGCCGAGATTCGTCTCCCTCGAAATAGGACTCGCCTTTGGCTGGGCACATTTGATACAGCAGAAGATGCTGCCTTAGCTTATGATCGCGAGGCCTTCAAGTTAAGAGGAGAGAATGCCAGGCTGAATTTCCCTGAACTTTTCCTCGGCAAAGATAAAGCAACTTCCACAGCTCCGAATTCAACAGTTTCTTCTCCGCCGACTCCCAATCAAAGTGCAAACCCAAAACCAGCCCAAGAAGGCCTTAACTTGCAGGCAGAAACCATGTCACCGCCAATATTACCGCCACCGCCAGAGCAACCTCCAGGAGACCATCCTGATGATGATTTCGGGATGGGTTCTTGTGCGGCTACGGTGAGTGATGAGATTCAGGCAGTGGCAGAGGGGTCTAGTGCGGGGGAAGGCGTTTTGGGGTCTCAAGATTTGATGTGGGGAGACATGGCAGAAGCTTGGTATGATGCTATTCAATCAGGTTGGGGTCCAGGGAGTCCTGTGTGGGACGATTTGGACTCCACTAACAATCTTTTATTACAATCACATCTTCCTTTTGTTAATCCAAATCAACAGCAGTTTAATGATTCTTGTGTTCTCCAAGACAACATGGGCTCATCTTCTTCCTCCTCCTCCTTCTTCCCCATGAAATCATTCTTCTTGAAGGATCAAGATTGATTGACACAGTCACACTTAGGTCTAGTTTCCTACTGGTATAGCATAGGAGTCTCTCTCTCCCCCCTACTTTTCTCTCTCATATTTCACCAACGCCTTAGATTTTGTTTTTTCTCCACTGGTTGCTGATTTTCTTAGTAAACCAGTTCATGACTTTAGACCTGCTATGATTAGGAAACTATGATCTCTAGACCCAACTTTTTCCTTACTCGCTGGTTGCAGATTTTTCAAAATCAACCTGTGATTCCATGGAGCTTCACTTCCTTTTCTTATCAGGATCCCAAAAGCTTCAAACCACTCCTCCCTTCAACCATTTTCTTGTTCCTATCGATCCTTTTCCATTGCAACTACTGCACAAAGGCTGCATATTTCAGGCCTTTATGCATTGAAAGTTAGCTTCATAGCTCATGCATTTTCTTTCCTACTGATTTATCTATCCAGTCTCTAGGTGGTCTCCCTCATCATGCCTTCAGAATCCTGGTTTTACATATTTTTTCTTAGATGTTTCAGCACTGGAGAGATGCATTGAACTTCCAAAACAGGGACCAGCGTAGAAGGAGACAGTTTGGTGATCTCCCTCTTCATTGGTTTATCCGTCACAAGCTTAGTTTTTCTGCTTGGCGGATGGAATCAGACACTTGTAATTTTTGTACATTTTGGGGTTCGTTATGATCTTTATTAACGTTGTAATGATCCTATTTTATGAACAATAGTTGTAATGATAGATATTAAGCAATTTCCAGCCCTCTCATCTTTCATTTTTATGCTCCATTTTAACCATTCTCTTACATTGATCTTTGCTGGCAGCCAGTTTTTATGCCATTAATTTGATGCAAACCCTATGTCATGCTAAAATAGTTATAATCAATTTGGCCTGCAGCAAATCAAAAAAATCCATTCACTCTGCTGTCCAAGAAAGGATCTTTTTTCCTTTAGTTAGTGCATTTTGCCAAAAAAAAAAAAATCCATGCATCCTGTTGTCCAAGAACGGATCTTGTTTTGTAGTTAGGGCATAAAATCCTTCATTTTTAGAGTTCTTTGAAAGATCTCAGGTTTGTGAATCCGTCCCGGATGTTAAATCAACTGAGAGTTTCAAATACAGGCTAGTAATTGATGTAGAACAAGTGTCAAGAGGTGTATATGTTGAAAAGATAACATCCAAAATTAAAGGGCAATTGAATTTTTTAGCAGTCCGAATGTTGAAGTCGAATGACGCAACTCACCCGATTAAAGTGTTCAGCGAGTCCAACGTCTAGGCCAAATTTCATCGTTTAGGCCCGAAATCATCGCTTTTATCATTTTAAAAAGTTTCTTTTGACTATAACTCTTGATTTTCAAGTCTGAATCAACTTCTGTCAATTCCAGCTTGCTCAGAATTTCTAGCAGTTTTTATTTCCGCAATCATCTCAATTTTTATATTTTTGATAATATTTAATAATTATCCCATTTCTTGTCCAACAAGAATTAGGGATAGAGTTTTCGTTTTAAATATTATTATAAGCCTTCTGGCAGGGGCATGAATTATTCAATAAAATTTCAAACTTTCTTGAGAGTTTTTCTTGTTTCCGGAAATCCCAGAGTATCATACACAATAATGATATTGGTCATATTTTTTTTGTATTTTCCCTTGTGTCAGTAACATACAAAATATACTAATTTGCATGGCTCCAAATGACTTTTTTTTGCATTATTTAGTAATGGTTCAATGAACAAAGAAGATTGGGCTAAGAAATGAACCACATGACTAAAGTCATTGTCAAGATCCATGCTGGAATGTGTTTACCATTATTAGTTTCTGTAGTTTAAAGTAATGATCGATAGCTGAAAACTTTGTTATCAGAGCTTCCCTCAACATGCTTGGTAGGGATGACAGGTAGGTTTACTCTCTGTTTTGTCATCTTGGATCCATCTGTGATGGAATTGGGAGTTTTTTCCCCTTCATAAATGTAACTGTTTTAGAAAATATGGCTGGTCTAAGATTTGCTGTCGAGAAATCTCGGTAAAACTTCGGCTGTTTCAGGTTTTTACAAGGGATGTATGACCTGACGTGAACTCGACACGTGCTTTGCATATCGTAAATTCTCTATCATCATACCGCATCTCTTTTAGACGAATATAGATGATCACTCACCATTATTTTTTTGTATAAATCACGCGGTGTCCCGAGATGCTTGACCTAGACTAATCCGTATTCAGTATCGGGTGGATCTCGGAGGGGTGAAAGTGACCCCCAAATAGCCGGCTCCGAACAAGAGGAGAGATTGAACCCTGACCTCTCTTAAGGGACAAGAGTACCCTCAACACTAACGCTAGTAGCCCTTCACCATTACTTTACTATTTGTTTCAAATTAATGTTTTGTTGAACTAGACTTGATTCGTTTTTTCTTATCTAGTTTAACTTTAAATTAACCACTAAATTAAATAGGGTTTGACCAATACTAAATTAAATCTTTAATATTAAGTTATTGCATTGATGTGTTCATGATAATGAAATTGGGGGGGGGGGCATTTTTGCCGTCCTATGAGATCATCAACATCTCTTATTTTCAACCCGCAGGATGAGGATGGACTAGCAGTGAGAAAATGCTAAATTATGAAATGATGTCGTTTATTAAATATTATTTAATTACTAATCATGAGGTTGAGGTTAACAAGGAATATCTAGCAATGGTGGAGTGGCAGCTATGGATGAGGATGTTCCTTTCTGCAAGCCAAATCCAACATTTTGATGTCAAGGTGCGGCTGCTGTCTTTGTCTATGATTAACAAGAATTTATTTTTTTAATATATGATAATTCTGGCTTTGTTTGTGGGTGAAGCCTCCATTATTGTATTTATTAACAAGTAAAGACAAATTTGGAGGCATGAAGAGGACTCCATGTATATCTTGTTTGATTATATTATATTGTATGTAATTTTAAAAAGGTTAGTTAAGTGTTTGTTTTTGGTTTTATTTTATTTTATTTTATTTTTATTTAAATAAAATATTTGAATTGACATTTTTAGGTTTTTCAGAGTGATTTTAATGTGCGGGTGTTAAATACATAAATAAACATAATTTTAATTAAAATTATTTAAAAAAACACTTTATAAAAATATTAAACAGAATTGACTAATTCTGTTTGTTATCTTGTTGATTTTATGAGTTCAAATGAAGCTAATATCTATAAAAAAATTGAAAGGAGTGACTTGGTAATTGTTTCTAGAGTGCGGTTGTGATTGTTTTTAAAATATTTTTATTTATAAATATGTCAAATTGATAATTTTTTATTTTTAAAATTATTTTTAACATGAAAATGATCTAAAACTATTAAAAAATTAATTTTAATTAAAAATATTATTTTTTAAAAATATGGTACCAATGGATAGAGCTGGATCTTGCTATAGTTAGCCGGTTGCAAATAGATTGGGCCATGAAGCATGATGGCTTTGTTGAATGTGGGTTGCTAGATGGATCAAAACCTTACCTTAATTTTCTGAAAACATCAACCGGTTACCTTTTCAACTCGCAAGCCCATAGCTAAATGGATCGAGTTTTTACCGGTTCCAACCCATCATGGATGACAAACCAATTTACTCACACCTCAATTATTTTATAGAATTTTAAAATGGACGACAGAGTAAATTTTTAATAATACTTGGAGATTTGAACTTACAATTATCGAGGAGCATACTCTAAGCTTGACTAACTGAGCTATCATTTCTGTTTTGTTTTTTTTTTTGTAAAATATAAAATTATCAATTTGTTGCATTTTTTTTATATAAAAAACATGGCTATTATATCCTAATTTCCTGAGGAGCACTCTCGCCTATAATTGTTAATTTTGTTCCGTTTCGTTCAAAAAACCGAGGTAAAATGGTGTCGTTTTCGTCTCGGTTTTAATTCAGGTCTGTTCTAGAAATTCTGGCCGGGACGCCTTGGTTCCATTCTGGGCGTGCTGTTCCGGGTTCACAATCTATTTTTTTATTTTTAAAAAATTATTTTTGACATCTATACATCAAAATAATTTAAAAACACCAAAATATTTTAAATAAAAAAAGAATTCAAATTTTAATTACGCTTGTTAAATTAATATTTTATTTTTTCATATATATTTATATATATAATTAATTATATATGAAAAGATGACACTGAAGCAGATACTGAACGCTTCAAAGCTGAATATTTCGTTCCAATTGAAAAACCGGAACGGTATTGACAACTATGCTCTCGTCAACTAAGCTACCCTCATTTCTATTTTCTTTTTCAGCACAAAGTGTTATAAAATAAAAAATCTCAAATTTGTTGTAGTTATTATATACAGAGATAGTCTGAATTGGTTGGTTCAAGTTAAAAATAAATAAAAACAATGTTATGTTCTTATAAATAAAAAGAAAGGTTTTGATTGGATAAACAGTATTGATATCTAAACCAATAAATTGAATTTGTCTCGAATCACCTCACCCAGGCAATTTGGGCAATTCATACTCCCAATTGCTTTGTCAAAGTGGACATCTATGTGATAGAAAATCTGCAACTCAAAACCTGATTGGACGAGAGAAATCCACGTAAGCCCGGGGCAAGACACAGTCTTATCTCCCTCCACAACATCAACAGAAACAAAATCCCTTCACTTAGCCTTCTAAGAACAGTGCGACTGATCCACTTGTCACCAAAAAGAACTTCAAGAGAGCTTAACCAAGCGACCCTCTCACTCTCTCATGGCTCTTCAAGCAGCCTCTCTACTCCCTTCTACTGTCTCCGTCTACAAAGAGGTCAGCACTCTTTTCTTTGAGCAAAATATCTGTGTTCCTTCATTACATTTGTAAATGGCTTTTTTTTTAAAAAAAAAATTAATGTCTTCTGATTCATTTGATGTGGTCTGTTGACAGGGAAAGTGTAATGCTTCTCTTAAGGAGACATTTTTTTGGGGGGTTTCAGTTCCAAATAATCACCTCAAAGCTGAATTCCACTGTTCTCTGATAAAAAGCAAGGCAAGTCAAATATCTTACTTGCTCAATTTAACCTTCGAAAACTATAGACTGCTTAAGTTTTGGTCGAGGATGACAAATCCTAACACTATTGCATGTCACAACGCTGAGCTTATTTGGAAAGGGTTTAATGGCATCAGAGAAATGTTCAGATTTTTTCACTTTCTCTGCACTGGTGTGATGAACTGAATGTGTAATGTTGAATGCAGTGTAAAGAAAACTAGAAGGAATGTAGTAGCTAGAAAGTTATTAAAGATTCTAAATCCATTTTTGGCCACCAGGGTTCAATTAATCTCCTAACGAGTAAAATCCTCATGAATTTGCGAGTTTTGGCATGGATTTGTATAGTCTCGATGCATGAAAGCTAGCCCAAGTTGGATTCTGTTTATGGTAAAGGAGGAACTTAGAAATTAAATAGGAGTTTAACTTGTAGGATAATAATAGATTATCATTCATGCAGAGAAATAGTTAAAACATTTAGAGAGTCTGTCAATGAAAAACTTAGTCAGATTCATGGCTAAAACTTAATCATTTCCATGCAGGAATTCAGGAAAAGGGAATTACCAGTTAGAACCATTAGGGCTCAAACAGCTACTACAACTCCAGCAATCACTGAGGCAGCACCAGAAGCAAAAAAAACTTTAAGAAAGTGTGTTGTGGTAATTACCGGAGCATCTTCAGGTTTGGGTTTGGCCACGGCCAAAGCTTTGTCTGAGACAGGCCAATGTCATGTGATTATGGCATGTAGGAACTTTCTTAAGGCAGAGATGGCAGCTAAATCAGCTGGCATCCCTAAAGAGAACTACACTGTCATGCATCTTGACCTTGCATCTCTTGAAAGCGTCCGGCAATTTGTGGATACGTTTCGTCGTTCTGGCATGCCGCTTGACGTGCTGGTTTGCAATGCTGCAGTCTACTTACCCACTGCCAAGGAGCCCAGTTATAGTGCTGAAGGGTTTGAACTCAGTGTTGCGACAAACCATCTTGGTCACTTTTTGCTTGCACGGCTGCTGCTTGATGACTTGAAGAAATCAGATTATCCATCCAAGCGGCTCATCATCGTAGGCTCCATAACAGGTACTGATTAACATTAGGAAGGGAAAAAAGGTGTTCATGCTAGTTCCACCTGGCTTTTCCATCACTTTTGCAAGTATCAGAATTCATATACAATATCATGAACCAATGAACAACATCTTAGAAGCTCAGAAAACTGATTTTGATTGGTGTAGCCTTCCAGAATTCTGTAACTTACGATGGAATTGATGTAAACAAACTAGTCATGACGAATATTGGTAATCTGAAAGAATATTTTTCATATTTGTGATTCTAGGAAACACAAACACATTGGCTGGGAATGTGCCTCCAAAGGCTAACCTTGGAGATTTGCGAGGTCTGGTTGGTGGCTTGAATGACCTAAACAGCTCACCCATGATAGATGGAGGAGAATTTGATGGTGCCAAGGCCTATAAAGACAGCAAAGTCTGCAACATGCTCACAATGCAAGAATTCCACAGGAGGTACCATGAGGAGACAGGCATCACCTTTGCTTCTCTCTATCCTGGCTGCATAGCCGAAACAGGCTTATTCAGGAACCATATTCCTTTGTTCAGGACTCTGTTCCCACCCTTCCAAAAGTACATAACTAAAGGATATGTTTCAGAAGAGGAGGCAGGAAAAAGACTTGCGCAGGTCTGTTACTACAGGATTTTTGCTGTCTTTGCAGTGCGTACATACACAAGTTTTCATCATATTCAATAGCCTGAAACTCTACTTTCTGTGGTTCAGGTTGTGAGTGATCCGAGCCTGACAAAATCAGGTGTTTACTGGAGCTGGAATAAGAACTCATCTTCATTCGAAAACCAGCTCTCTAAAGAAGCCAGCAACGCAGACAAGGCATCCAAGTTGTGGGAGGCAAGTGAAAAGCTAGTTGGCCTGGCTTGATTGAGCCCTAAAACTGGACGAGTAGAACTCAAACTTGTTCATCAAGGAAATACTGCAAACAATCAGTCCTGAAGATAATGAACTCCTTGAATGTTCTTTTTGTAAATGCAGATTCTCATATACTTTGAATGATCAGACAAGACAATTGTAATGCATCCATTTGAATAGCCTGACGAAAGATCTTAAACACAAGGACGACATCCATAGGAACCCTAAACACCTCGTATGTATGATTGATAGGATCAGAACTACGCTCTCAGAAGACAGTGCAGTTATAGGAATTCTTTCCTGTCAGACAAATCTAAAAGCTTTGGCCTTTAAATGGCCTCTCCCTAACGAGTCTATGCAACAGTTTCGATACTGCTTGATACGCCACAGGATGGATTAAGGCTGGACTAATTTGTTTTTAATAATAAGATGATTTTATTTAATTATATGGTAAGAAAATTAATAACAATAAGTAGGGTGATTTTCTTATATATATATATACACATGAAAATCCCTCGTAACAACTTGCACGAACATAAGACTTGTTAAAAAAACCCATAAATCTCAAGTTGTGAAATTAGGAGTCTCCATACAAAACAAATAAAAAATATTACTTGTAGAAAGAAATAAAAAAAATCAATTAACAAAAAAGATTAAAAAAACAAAAACATTAGCAAACTTGGGCAAGTTTGCTAAACCTCATGGGCTCGATCATGAAAAAAATATAATTTAATAGAAGGTAATCAAGAGAGTTTGTAGGAGTTTTGTTCATATGAATGGCATGGACCTCAAAACTTGGTCGGTCAAACTGTCTTTGGATCGTTCTTGGATCATGCAAAGGGGGTGCGGGTGCTTTGTTTCTATTCCTCTGCAAGAGCTAAATGACTGGGAAGGGATGGTTAAAATCAGCATTGCTTACGTGAAATCATAATTTGGGGTGCTGAACCAGTAACATCAGGTTATAAATACTGCAGATGGAATGAAGAAAAACCAGAAGAAGCATGGTTTCTTATTAATGCCCATTCAGCTATCCAGTATACAATGCTTAACAAATAAAAGCAATCAGTATCGGGATAAACTGCAAATTTGTCACCACAGCACCACAGGAAAGAAATGAAAAACAGCCCAGAAACATCATGTACCAGCAGCAGCTGGGAACAAAATTCATTTCATCCCAAAAAGAGGCCAGCAGCAGCCAAAACGAAAAATCAAGTCGCCTATTCAGTCACATAGAGCAATTCACCGCCGCGGCGCAGCTTACACATCCCTTGAGGCCTGAGGGTCAAAAGGACAAGCAATAGTTCCAGCAAGCGCAAGTCTTGAAGGTGCCAAGAAAATAGTTCCAGCAGATGATCAAGAACCAATGAGATATATCTGGACTGAATACTTCTATCTGCAGCAGAAGCCAATTTTTTGACAAATTAGCACAAAACTATTAATGAGTTCTTCATAAAAAAATGATGACTTGAAATAAATAAATCACACGGGAAGATCCATCTGAGCACCAGCAGCTCGTAGTTACAAAAGAGCAGCAGCACAGGCAGACCACGGATAATATTGAGATTTTTTGGGCAATGGGATTCAGCACTCAAAAGCTGAAACATTAATTCCATCAAATGGAGTTGCTGTCAAAAGGTTTGAGTATAAAGATTCAAGATAATCACATAATGGACTGACGGCAATATCCACCGACAACATACCATTTCATAATTTTTCCATCTTCAACCTTCGACACTGAACTGAACTCGTACACTTAAGACAAATCAGCATCCTACTACTTCCTATCCTTCTAATGCCAGATCCAGGACTCGTGCAATTCCTGAGCTGATTGTAACTTCCAGTTTTGTGCACATGCTAATCTAACTATTTAAAAAATAATAATTGTACTAAACATGAAATGACTTCAAAACATTATCAGAGGTAAAAAAACAAAAACAAAAAATGCATGCTGAAACAGAGTAATGAATTCATATATGTGCACAAGATAATTACAGAGCCACTTTATCTATTTATGAGCATCCAGCAACATATGATCAAATTAGATTCCATTAATCCAACCTTCATACAGTAAACAGGGATTTCAAATAGTGGATTTAACATCTACAATTTAGGCTAAAAATGATGAAATTAGCAACTTGGATCTGCTTTAAGTGAACATTTTCTGTATCTTGCTGGGAAATTCACAGGTCCTGTAAATTAAGAGAAGAGGGCAAGCAATTTGAGTAACAAACAGATTTAAAGGATACTTCGTTCCTTTCCTATATTCCTTAACAGTGAAATCACAACTGAACATCAATTAACTGAGAGCTGCAAAAGTGAGATAGGCCAAAGAAAGCATCAAGGACAGGAACGTGACATAATAAAACATTAAAATAATACTTGGTAAAAGCTCTGTCACGATGCTTCTGTAAGTCAAATGGGCACTTGAACATCTAATTGTTCTTCACGCGCATTTAATAAAAGACATGTAAGGGAACAGGTGGCTAAAATACTACAACGACACTTCAAAAGGCTAAATGTTCATCGTCTACAAAACAACCAAAACACAAACAATTTCAAGGTACGGGGCTAACAAGGAACTACTGGTCATTATTTTCAGAAGCACTCTCTTCCTTCCCAAGAACCACCACCACTTTCTTCAAGATGGCTTCAGTAGGCTGGTGAGAGTTCTCCACAGCCTTTGAAATCGTTTGCCATTTTTCACCATGCTTTGGTTCTGCAGCAATGCACCTCTTCAAGACATCCTTCTGGTCCTCCTCAGTCCCATGCTGAAGTTCAAATTTGTAGTAATACGCCCAAAAATCTCCAATATCTGGGGCAAGGGTAACTGCCCTGTTCAGCCAACTCCTAGCTTTGTCAACCTTCCTTTCCCGCCAGAACAATTTGGCCACTGCAGTTGTAACATGTGGATCATGAGGACTACATTTCTTAATTGCATCCGCGCTCTTGCTTTTATGTTGAGCACGAGGAGCCATCTCAATAGATGCTGCCCAAAGTATGCCACTGGTGGGACACTCCTGCAATGCTTTAGCCATCAAGTTATCAGCTTCCTTATTATTCCCATGCCTTGATTCAGCACGGATTGCAGCAAGCCAAAGTTCAGGGTTCTTCGGATTCTTCTTCCTTCCCATGGTAAGCACAGCTCGAGCTTTACTGAGCCCATTTGTTTTCTCTTCAAGGTTAGCAAGAGACAGCCAAAGAGGCACATAACTTGGGCAGGACTTCAAACCCGCCTCATAAATTTCCTTGGCTTTATCCAAATTACCAAGACGTTCCTCAAGCTGCCCAAGCATCAACCACAGTTTGAAGAAAGAACGGAAACGCTGCAACCCTTCATCCAGCAATCTCCTCTCCTCCTCGATATTTCCTAATTCTCTTTCTACAATAGCAGACTTCATCCAGACTCTTTCTGTACCACCCCTTTCTCTTGCCTTAGCTAGCAACATTCTAGCTCTTTCAGGCTCATGATTCTCAAATTCAAGCTTAAATGCAGCAAGCCAAATCTCCTCAGAGTTCGGTATAGCAGCATAGGCTTCTTGAAGAATGGCTCGGGCAGAAGGTACATCTCCAGCAAGCCACTTCTCTTTAGCTCCCATAAGCCAAAGAACTTCAGCCTGTGGCCTGTAAGTAACTGCCTTCCGTAGCAATGCATCGAGGGATTCTCTTGTGCCATGACTCTTCTCAAGCTGTGCTGCCTTAAGCCAAATACTCTTCTTAGTCAAAAACACCGTCAATGCATGAGCATAAATTGCTCTAGCAGTCTCAATAGACCCTCTCTTCTTACACTCCTCTGCATCCGCCACCCATGTTCGCTTTCTATCCTCTTCTTCGACTCCAATTCCAATTGTATTCTTAATAATCGCTTGACAAGTTGTCACAGATCCAGCCCTCTCCGCTGCCTCAGCCTCCTTCATCCATTCCTCCCTATCAATCACCACCCCTTCTCTCTGCAAAGCCCTAATACCTCTCTCAATAAGCTTCCCAACCATTTGTGTATTCCCATTTGCCTCCTCCAATTTGGCAGCAGTGATCCATATAGCTGGCTCCTTGGGCAACTTTTCTCTCGCCCTATTCAACACCTTCCTCGCATTTTCATAAGTCTCCAACCTTGCAAATGCTAACCACAACTCAACATGCAAAGGACAGCATTCCACTGCCCTAGCAAGTAAAGTCCTAGCATCCTCCTCATTACACAACTCCACTGCTGCTTTCCACAGCCTCACAGAATCCGGGATATGCTCTAAACCTTTCAACAAAACCTTCCGCTTAGTAAAATCATCATTCTCCAATTTTGCAGCCTGCATCCACAACTTAACGGAATTGGGAATCCTCTTAACTCCCTTAGCTATAACCCCCTTCGCTTCATCAGGATTCGACAACCTACAAGCCTCCAACCAGACATCCTCATTCGTAGGACATTCCTCGCACCCTTTTTGTATCAACAGCCTAGCCGCCTGAATCTTCCCAGCCACCTCTTCTAACCTTGCCGCAGCAATCCAACCAGGGGGATGTTTTGGATTTGTCTGTGTAACACTCTTCAACAACAACCTAGCCTTCTTAATATCAGAAATCTCTGCATCACTAGTAATCTTCATACTCTTCAAATCAGTCAAATACCCTTTAGGATCAACAACAGTCAGCCCAGAAACCGAATCTGACAACCTATCCAACTTCAATGACAAAACAGTCCCTCTTCCTTCTCCAACAGCAGTCAAATCCGTAACTGGCGTCTGTCCCCACGGCGTCTCGGCTCCTCCAGCCGCCCTACTTTTAGGATCCAATGCAGTAACATGTTCCTGTTCCTGTCTAGCTTTCTCCAACAAAGTATCCGGAACCGGCACAAAACTCTCAAACCTTTTCTTCTTATTCCTCAATGAATAATCCCCAATGTCTGGAATAGTCTCCCACTCTTCGGCTGACAATGTAACTAACTTCCTCTTCAAATCAGCAAACTGCTCAGTAATCTTCGGATTCGAAGCCCTATACTTCTCAATCTCCTCCTTCAACCTAGCTTCCCTTCTATCCTTTCTCCTCGAATCCATCCTCTTATCAATCTCCTCCCACACCGCATCTGCCTCCTTATCGTCCTCATCATACTCTGCCGACGCAAACAACCCTACATCATTCCCTTCAAATTCATCAAACTTCTGATTCTCATCATACCCTTTTTCCTCACTCTCGTCCTCCTCCTCATCCTCCCCTCCTTTCCCCCCTTTCCCCCGTCCTGCACCACCCCCCGGTCCCGCAGCTGCCGCCCCAGCATTTCTATCAGGCAAATCCGGTGCAGCCCGTGCCGGACCAATATCAGAACGAGTAGTAAAACCAGTAGCACCACGCCCTAACCCCGCAACATAATTAGCTGGAGGCTTTGAATTTAAAAACTCCAGCCGGTTTTTCGGTGCGACTGGAGCTTGCATCCCCCCAAGTAAAGGGATGTGAAGGGTTAGGGTTGTATTATTGGTAATGTTAAGTTGAGACAGCAAAAGGGTGTTTGGATTTTGGCAAGTTTGCGGAACAATAAGGTTTTGTAGAGAGATTGGGATTTGGGTTTGGAGTTGAATTTGGTGTTTGAGGGCATGAAGGGTTGTGCTGGAAGGGTTTGTGTGAATGTATAGGGTTTTGTTGGTGCTTGTTGGGGTTCTTATGAACACCATTTTGATGGGTTTTTTCCCCTCTTTTCTAGGGTTTGATTTTCCGAAGGTAACAGAGATAGCTTTAATGGAGGACGGTCTGGCTTCGAAGACGATGGAGAGTTTTCTCGCATTTCCTTTTCTTTTATTTTTACACAAAGTCGGTTTATATTTTTAGGGAAATTCAGTTTAGGCCCAGTTTTCTCGCATTTCCAAATAGTTTCTACATTTTTTTTGTTTCGAGAATAATATTTCCTACATTTTCAATTGCTTTCTTTTATGTTTTTTTTAAGTAATTTTAATATATTTGATGATAAAATTGACAAAAGAAAAATAATTTAGGAAACCTATCAAATGAAAAAACTGAATTGAGAATTTTTTGGAATTTTTGTAATCATTTTGATAAATTTTATGATTTGGGACTAGATTAATAATGAGTATATAGATTGAAACTTATTTTTTTTTTTTAAGTTTTTCATACTTTTAATAGTTATGACAAATTGGGATGAAACCAACTAACTCACATCCAAGAATATATTTTTCCTAGGATGTATTATTGAGTTGTGCTTAGCTTTTTAATTTTTCATGTTCTTAGAGAGCATGATGTCAAAAGGCTTATGATCTGTATAACAAGTATTGAGTTCAAGTTAGGGCGTGCATCCATTATAAGAATTTAGGATAATCGAGGTTTTACTCGCTCATCTAGAGTCATAAAAGTACACTTTTCTGGAAATGAGGTTTCCTCGCATCCAAAAAAAAATCATGTTAATCTTATGTGGAAAAGTGAATGTACAATGAAATATTATTAGGCTTTTAGCTCTCAATTATAGAAACGTTACCTCATCTACTCAAGTTTTTGGAAATGATTTTCAAAACCAACCATGAATTTGTAATTATTTTTTTCATATTCTGTTATACTCTCACCTTCACTACTTAGAGAGGTTAATTTTACAATTTGCCTTCACATGTTTTCTATCACCAATTCATGAATATCTTTTTTTTTTTAATTATACAATGTCTCTACATATATTTGATTAGAAGCTCTTGAATGTTTCTCTCTTACAAAAAAAAATCTTCATCCCCTTTTACATGAACACATTTTATTATGCAATCTCTTCCAACCATGGTTACTTAGCAATATACAAGAAGCAATACACATGAGATTAATACAAGCATAAAACACACATAATCATGTTTAAAAAAGATCACATGAAAACATTAATTTAAAATTTTATTATTGAATATTATTTCTTATGAAGTATAAAAGGTTTACAATTCCTTAAATAAATCTAAAATCTTGCTTAAACTAACAACAAAATCCATAAATAAAAGGAAAAGTAATAACAATTGTAGGAATAAACATCCTAAGTAAAAAAGATAGAAAAATAACAAAAGATCTCTAACTCAAATAGAAAAAAACAATTATATATCAAATAGGAAAACATAACAAATTTTAAATATTAAATTATGGGCATTATCAAAAGGTATTCTTGATTTTCAATTGTTGTGATATTATAACTCTATAGAAAACAAAACCTCTAGAATCTCTTATAAAATCAGCAACTCGATGTAATTATTGGATTAAAAATTATACTCCATAATATAAAAATATATATTAGGAAAAAATCTCTTATATTACATAACTACACAAATAACATTTTTTTGTTGATCAACCTACAGTGAGTAGCACAACCAATAAAAATCTTGAATTCTTTTTAAAATGTTGTATTAGTAGGAGTAAAACTACTATTAAAAAGAAATTAAAGGGTACACTATCTTGAATTTTTCTTGGTGCAAAAACTTAGCCTAAATGAACACTAGACTAAGCCAAAATTCCATAATTAAATAAAAAAACATTTTCCAAACATAATTTTAAAGGCCTTTCTAACCTTGAATAGTTATAGTTAATCGATCATCTTATAAAATAAAGATTGTAGAATCTTTTGAGAAAATTGAGTTTTATCCAACGGTCAAATGTTAAAGTATGGGTATTTTCATCAAATAATTCCTAGTTATGCAATTTTAAAAAAAATATTACTATATTTTTTTTAAAAAAAAACACTCCATGTTACTAGTTTAATATTTTGACTTGATTGAAATTAGAAAAAAAAAGAAGGTGAAAATATTTTGACTTGATTAAAAGTAGGCAATAAAAAAAGAAGATAAAAGAGAAGATAATTAGCTATATAGTCTTCAATGAAGCATATCATATGACTATTGGCAAAGCAAAATTCATGGAACTCAAAAGTTGAACACATTACCTAGATTATTTGGAATATTTTAAAATTATTTTAAATTAATTGAATCGATCAAATTAATGAAATTGATAAGCTTTCTTATGTTTCTTGGCGTGGTTAATAAGAAATCTTATCTAGAATTGAATATTTAATACAACGAACAACTACTCCTATTTAAACAAAATGAAGATAAAAGACTTTTCATAACAGCAACATGTTCTAAAAGCACAATTGTTGAAAGGAAACATGAGAGTTTCAAAGGAAGAAAAAGAGAATTGTAGGAATTAAAGTGTATGAAAAAAAATTAAAAAAAACCAACAAAAACTCAATGGAAAAGAAAGATAAATAAAACACAGAAATTATGTATATTGAGCTTACCATTATTTATTGTAGTATTAACTATTACTCATAACATTACAAAGTTCGAATTATATTCACATAAGCAATTATAATCTTATAAAAATAATAATATTAGATAAAGAGGTATGTTAAATCATCTTATGGAAAATAAATTCATTTTTTTTTATCCAAACCAAACAATTTAAATCAATATTCATCTCTGTCAAGCGATGGCCAAGGGGCCAGTAACCTATCACAACTCCTATAGGTCAGGGGTAAAAGAGAGTGGGCTTAACACTTTAACTAGAACTTATCTTCCATCCGATTGATGTGGTGGGCAAATTCCATCATCGCAAATCTTGCATTGATTGGTTGCTAGTTGATTCCAACGCAGTGTTCATGCCCGATTATGGCTGCCCAAGTTCAGACAAAATCCTGTACTATTGACGTGGCTGTCGACTTGAATTATATTTATAAATAGGGTACAGTTTGTTTTCTAAAATATTTTCTACTTGAAAATATATAGAATTATGTTTTTTTTAAAATATTTTTGACATTCTCTTAGCTAAGATCAAATATGAGAAAATTCATTTTATAATTGAAGACATTTTCTTATAATAATTGCTATGTAATTAAAGTTTTTGCCTTTCAAAAAGTCTTTTTTAATAAAATTTAAATTTATTTATTTTGTTTACTTCAACCATCTCAGGGATTCAAAAAGCGAAAACAGAAGGTATGGGACTCGAAAAATATCTTCTTTACTTGAGCAAAAATAGTGGGAATAAAAAAGGTATTATAGTACCTTGAAATTGTCAATAAACCTTATTTTTGAAGGAGGAAGTCAATGTCTTGTGATGCTTCCTGCCATTTAATGTAAAGAATAATTAACTTCACCTTCAAGTGGTTTCCTACTTCCTTTCCTGGCAAAAAGTATGGCCCACTTGCTCTCAAGACTTGCCTTCCTCTCTTAAGTCTTAATGTTTCAGATCTAAAGCCTAAGTTCAGCTCGAGTCTGACATCTTTTTTCTGTAAGAGAATTTCTGGGTCTGTTTAGTTTTTGTGTTACATTGACTCAGAAGAGGTACAGAAAAAAGAGATGGGATTGGTTGGTGTCCAAGAAAATGGGAATGGAGAGGTTGGTTTGTCTATTGGAACCAAAAATAAATACAGGAGGATGGACTCTGAGGTTACAGAGGATTTTGATGATGGTTCACATCATCATCATCAAGAAAAGAGGAGTAGCAGTACTAGAAAATATGTTCTTGCTTGTGCCATTTTTGCATCCCTCAATTCTGTTCTTCTTGGCTATGGTAATCAAGCTCTCATTTTTTTTTCCCTATTTGAGATGGCAGTGCTGTAGTTGCTGTTTTTGTTTCTGTTGTCTTAGTTCATTTTGTTTGCCTGATATTTGTTCTTGATTGATTAGTCTGACCAGTCCTCCATGCTTAATTAGTAGGGAAAAAACTTGTTTCATTAGCAGAAAACTAAAGTTCAAATCTTTTGGAAGTCAGCCTAATAAAGTTCCTGTTTTTTTTCAATTTATGATGCATTAATGGTAATCAAAATATATGAATTAGATGGAACTGACAGAGCTAATGTTGTTTTTAGAGGGTCTTTGTTCATGATTGAAGAATGGTTAATATTTTTTTATCATTGAA